>CM035420.1:148841319-148991319 GCA_020310875.1 Ceratopteris richardii | reverse complement strand
AAGATCATAATCTAGCGAATACAAATTTTCTTCTACGACACAATCCTTAACTAATTCTTCATTAATTGTATTATTTTCTATATTTTGTGAGACACTAACCTCTAGTGGAATAGGAAAAAGTATTTCTAACAAAGAAGAAGGTACATCAAGTTCAATAGAAGTACTACTAGTAGATGCATTATCACACATGTAAAGATAAATGCAAATAAATGGATTAATATTTTTAAACTGTGTTGTATAAATGATAGAAACTAAAATCTGTCCTATACAAAAGCTAAGAAACAGAAACAAGCAACAAAATTCCAACTTCGTATTTTTCATCCAATCTTTTATTCATCAAATTCGTCTTTAAATGATCTACAAAATAACATGAACCCATAAGTATGTTTTCATTTATAAAAAGCACTCATTTATAAATTTAATATTCAAAACTTAACATATTTTAAACTCATGCTAACATAAGTTAAATAAATTTCTTATATATCTCATAAGCCCATACATTCTTCTTAGTACCTATCTACATCATATATGCACATGCACTCATGCACTCGTACACATATGCATACATTTATCACTTCTATACATGCACATTTCTAATATACATGCACATGCATACACCTTTCATGCACACATGCACACATCATTTATTCTCACATACATTCATTACTTATGCACACTTTCCAATATACATGTCTCACTCATGCACACATGTACCTATCATATGCACATGCATAAACTTCACATGCTTACACTAACTTCACATACATAAACATGCATACACTAACTCACATACATAAACATGCATACACTAACTCACATACATAAACATGCATTCACTAACTCACATGCATTCATCTAACATGAATTCATATCTAACTTGCATACATATCTAACTTGCATACATATCCTACATGCATACATACCTAACATGCATACATCTAACATGCATTCATATCTATCTTGCATACATATCTAACTTGCATACATATCTTACATGCATACATGCATACATACCTAACATGCATACATCTAACATGCATTCATATCTAACTTGCATACATGCATACATACCTAACATGCATACATCTAACATGCACACATCTAACATGCATACATGCACACATCTAACATGCATACATGCACACATCTAACATGCATACATGCATATATACCTAACATGCATACATCTAACATGCTAATGAATTAAATCCAATGCATTTAACATACACTTAGTAGCATAATAAATAACCTTCTATCATGTCTAAGCAAACAAGTATGGGTTGCAAAAGGTGGGCTAATGGATAGGCAAAGGTGTAAGAATGGAATATAAGATCGGGAAAATATTATTGGGAAAGATGAGGAAACTTGGCTACTTCTAATCCCTTCTTCTGCTATCCTAGAAAACATAAAACATTTTTAGGTATGCATATCAAACATTTACTTATGTAATCAACTTAATCATATATTTATAAACCTATCTACTATATTCAATATTTATCTTTTTATTGCATTCAAACATGAACCTAAATAAGTTACTCATTAAAAAAACACACACACACAGATAGACATTCTTAATAAACACATACTATTCGCATGCATTAAACATACATATCACATACACTTCTTCAAACATCAAACACACACATACTAAACATACATATAAAATACATAAACACACTAATCATATAATTCACAAATACACATATCACATAAATACCATACATCTCAAATATATATAATAAATACACTTTACACATATACATTACACAAATAAAATGAAAGTAAAATATATAAAAATAAAATAAAATAAAAAAGAAATAAAAATAAAATCTCTCTCTCTCTCTCTCTCTCTCTCTCTCTCTCTCTCTCTCTCTCTCTCTCTCTCTCTCTCTCTCTCTCTCTCTCTCTCTCTCTCTCTCTCTCTCTCTCTCTCTCTCTCTCTCTCTCTCTCTCTCTCTCTCTCTCTCTCTCTCTCTCTCTCTCTCTCTCTCTCTCTCTCTCTGTGGCTCTCTCTCTCTCTCTCTCTCTCTCTCTCTCTCTCTCTCTCTCTCTCTCTCTCTCTCTCTCTCTCTCTCTCTCTCTCTCTCTCTCTCTCTCTCTCTCTCTCTCTCTCTCTCTCTCTCTCTCTCTCTCTCTCTCTCTCTCTCTCTCTCTCTCTATCTCTCTGTGTGTGTGCTGCACGCAGCGCGCTGCACCAGCGGCGGCAATAGAGGGAGTGAGAAGGAAAGAAGAAAAAAGAGAAAAAAAAAGAACAAAAAAGAAATAAAATAAAAATCTCTCTCTCTCTCTCTCTCTCTCTCTCTCTCTCTCTCTCTCTCTCTCTCTCTCTCTCTCTCTCTCTCTCTCTCTCTCTCTCTCTCTCTATCTCTATCTCTGTTGCGCGCTACGCCACTGGCTACAATGGAGGGAGAAGAGAGGAAAAAAAAGATAGAAGAAGAACAAAAAGGGAGGAAAAAGAAAGAAAAAAAGAAAGGAAAATAAAGACAAAAAAAAATTGCATTCAATGAGCTCTCAAAAGTAAGAGAGATGGCATTCTCTCTCCTCCTACAAGAAAGGACAGTATGAAAATATGTGTATAGTCAATCAAGGTCTAAAGCTTAGAGTAAAATGAAGTACCTGCAAAATAACATGAGCTCCTGGATACGACTCCCCTCCTTTTATACATGTGAGTAGCCCACCATAGCTCACAATTTCCTAAGTTAACTCATTCATGCAGCCCACATTTACTCCACATTCACTCAAGCACAACTCAACTAAAAAAAAGGTGTGGGATTTTCCTTTCCTTTTACTAAAAAATTCAATATCCACTTATAAATTAAATAATCCCTTGATCTTTTTTATTTTCACACTTTTATTATCCTTTAGAATTAATGAAATACAACCTTTCAATTATTTAATTAAGTTTAAATATATTTTCAATAACCTTAATATTATTTAAATAATTAATTAACATATTCATTTATATTTAAAATATTTATTAAGGTTTCAATTTAACATTTCTTGCCCTATTCATTAACTCCTTTAGAGACAAAAACCTACTTAATTAACCCCTTCACCATAGGTTTACCTTAGACTACCCTTAAACCATGTTTCTAATCAATCAAAACCTTTTATTTTAGTTTTAAATCTCATCCAAATCCTTAACTAACCCATAAACTAAGCTCCTACCCTATCAAAAACTTTTAGTATTATTTTTAATTCTTATATAAACCCTTATTTATCCTTTAAACTTAAACTTTTACCCTATAAATCATATTCAAACCCTATATTGGACCCTTGAATAACCTTTAATTTACATTCAAACCTTAATTAAACCCTTAATTAACCCTTCATTTTTCATCAAATACCCACAACTACATTTGAAAACTCTTTCTAAATACTTTTCATCTTTGCAATGAAACCCAAATCATCAAAACTTCATGCCTGCAAAATTTAAAATCAAACATAAGTTAAAATTTCATAAATTATTAAAACTTATGTTGATCAAATAATCTTTGATTTTTTAATAATATTTTAGGAGGGATAAAATCCTTCCGACATCTGCCTCCACTAAACCTACACATTGTCCCGATGGGCCAACCTACAGATTCAAGTGGAACATATCAAATTCTTTGTAAATAATTTTTTATTTTAAAAGTTTTATTTTATCATGCATTCATGCATCTTTATGCAATTAAAAAGATTAGTACAAATCTCCTAAAAAAAACAAAGTTAATATAAGTCATATAAATATCATGTTATATCTCTCAATCCACATTTAAACAATCATTTATAAGAATAAATCATAAGTGTCATAGTCCTTCTATTCATGTAACTTGCTTGGATTAAGTAACTTATCCTACATAGCAGCATATACCAAAACTTTTTCATCAAATAATAGAATTCTTTGATTCCTACTTTTATTTCCTATGGTCTGACTCCCCATTCATTTCTTTTTCATTTTTCATTTCTTTTTTTTTCTTTTTTTTTATTACTTCATCCCAACTCGGCTCTTTATTTATTTTAAATAAATCAGCCTATACCGAAATTGGGTGTGACTCCTGGACTTGTCCACCCGGCCAAGTTTATTCCACTTGTCTACCAACCTGGCATAGCACACAACAAAACTACGTCAGCCCTACATGAAATCAACATCGGCTCATGGCTCTGGCCGCCCGACTAGAGTGACTCCACTTGCCTACCGACCCATGCAGGCACATGACAACATAAAGGTTAGGCCTATGATGAAACTAGCATCAGCTCGTGGCCTTGATCACCTGATCAAGGTTGTTCCACCCGCCTACTAGCCCATCATAGCGCACTAACTACAAACACATACATATAGGCTAAATTGGGTATGAAGTTTTATCTTTTAATTCATTTGCCGGTCAGATCTCATAAGGAATAAATATTAAGATACAAAAATCCCACTTACTAATAGTTAAAGTTTTCAGCATATACATGTACGCATAATAAGTCTACCATTTCTTCCACAAGCTTCCAATTCCAAAAGTTTCTACTTAACTATATGATTTAATTCATATAAATACAAGTTTTTCATGCATCAATCATAAATATATCATATATTTAACATCTTATATTCTGCTTGATTTTTTTAAAGAAAAATTGAACATATCTTTTTAACTCATTCAGTAATGCAGTGCATATACACAAAAAATCAAACAAATCTTTAATTAAAACTTTTTCACCTGATTCAAAACAGATATTTAATCTTCATCAACATCTTCATCAATCTCGTTAATCTCATAATCTTCATTATTTCGTTTCTGGAATAGTTTAATCCTTTTCCCTGCAGTCAAATTTCGCAACAAAGAACCATCAAATTCCCTAAGTTTAAACGTACCATTATCAAAAACAGTTACTACCACATACGAACCAAACCATCTTTTAATTAACTTCTTCCTAGCATCATACTATGTATCAAAAGTACTGTCGTAAACTAATACTAAATCATCTACTTCTATAGTATGAGGCCTAGTTCTATGTTTTTTATCAAAGTAAATCTTATGTTTAAGTCGTGATTCTCTAACTTTTTGTACAGCTTCTTCAATCATTTTATTTCCTAGATCTAACTGCATAATCCTAAGAGAAATCAGATCTTCATGAGTCATCTCATTATTCCACGGAAGTGTTGTCCATGAAATAATCTGGGTCTGGATAGGAAAAATTGGCTTTTGACAGTACATTAGTTATGCAGGCATAAATCATGTAGACCTAGTATACGTCATCCTGTCTGCACATAGTGCGAATGGAAGGAACCTAGGCCACTGCTTTGTATCACCATTGCAAGCCTTAGAGATTGCCTTCACAATAGATGAATGACCTCATTCAATCTTACCGTTAGACTCCGGAGTATAAGCAGCTGTGAGAGATAGTCGAATCCCATGCTGGTCAAAGAATTCTCTTGCCTCTCGAGCATCTAACTCGCCCCTATCTGCTACTATTTTTTCTACATAGCCAAATCTAGAAATAACTTCTTCTAATAAAAATCTACATATGTTGTAAGTAGTTTTAGTACGAAGAGCTCTACCCTCTACATATTTGGTCAAATCTTCCCTAGCTAATACTATATACCTCATCCTATCTAAACCTTTAGGCATGGTCACTAAATCAACTACCCACTTGTAATGAATACAAGGAACTACTTCATATATGCACATGCACTCATACACTCGTACACATATGCATACATTTATCAGTTCTATACATGCACAGTTCTAATATACATGCACATGCATACACCTTTCATGCACATATGCACACATTACTTATGCTCACATACATTTATTACTTATGCATATTTTCTAATATACATGTCTCACTCATGCACACATGTACCTATCATATGCACATGCATAAACTTCACGTGCTTACACTAATTTCACATACATAAACATGCATACACTAACTCACATACATAAACATGCATACACTAACTCCCATACATAAACATGCATACACTAACATGCATTCATCTAACATGCATTCATATCTAACTTGCATACATATCTAACTTGCATACATATCTTACATGCATACATACCTAACATGCATACATCTAACATGCATTCATATCTATCTTGCATACATATCTAACTTGCATACATATCTTACATGCATACATGCATACATACCTAACATGCATACATCTTACATGCATTCATATCTAACTTGCATACATATCTGACTTGCATACATATCTTACATGCATACATGCATATATACCTAACATGCATACATCTAACATGCATACATGCATATATCTAACATGCATACATGCATACATATCTTACATGCATACATGCATACATACCTAACATGCATACATGCATACATGCATACATCTAAGTTACATGCTAATGAATTAAATCCAATGCATTTAACATGCACTTAGTATCATAATAAATAACCTTCTATCATGTCTAACCTAACAAGTATGGGTTGCAAAAGATGGGCTAATGAATAGGAAAAGGTAAATGAATAGATATGATCAAATAGAATAAAATCAAAAGCTAAGTGAATCCTAATGATTGAGGATCGAGAATTTGGATGAATAGAATGAAGCCTAAGTAAAGGATTTACGAAAAGTAAGAATGGAATATAAGATCGGGGAAATATTATTGGGAAAAATGAGGAAACTTGGCTACTTCTAATCCCTTCTTCTGCTATCCTAGAAAACATAAAACATTTTTAGGTATGCATATCAAACATTTACTTATGTAATCAACTTAATCATATATTTATAAACTCATCTACTATATTCAATATTTATCTTTTTATTGCATTCAAACATGAACCTAAATAAGTTACTTATTAAAAACACACACACACACAGATAGACATTCTTAATAAACACATACTATTCACATGCATTAAACATACATATCACATACACTTCTTCAAACATCAAACACACACATACTAAACATACATATAAAATACATAAACAACCTAATCACATAATTCACACATACACATATCACATAAATACCATACATCTCAAATATATATAATAAATACACTTTACACATATACATTACATAAATAAAATGAAAGTAAAATATATAAAAATAAAATAATATAAAAAAGAAATAAAAATAAAATCTCTCTCTCTCTCTCTCTCTCTCTCTCTCTCTCTCTCTCTCTCTCTCTCTCTCTCTCTCTCTCTCTCTCTCTCTCTCTCTCTCTCTCTCTCTCTCTCTCTCTCTCTCTTTGCTGCACGCTACACCATCGGCGACAGTAGAGGGAGGGAGAAGGAAAGAAGAAAAAAGAGAAAAAAAGGAACAAAAAAGAAATAAAAGAAAAGAATCTCTCTCTCTCTCTCTCTCTCTCTCTCTCTCTCTCTCTCTCTCTCTCTCTCTCTCTCTCTCTCTCTCTCTCTCTCTCTCTCTCTCTCTCTCTCTCTCTCTCTCTCTCCCTCCTCTCCCTCTCTACTGCGCGCAGCGTGTTGCGCCACCGGTTGCAATAAAGGGAGAAGAGAGGGGAAAAAAAAGACAGAAGAAGAAAAAAAGGGAGGAAAAAGAAAGAAAAAAAGAAAGGAAAATAAAGAGAAAAAAATTGCATTCAATGAGCTCTCAAAAGTAAGAGAGATGGCATTCTCTCTCCTCCTGCAAGAAATGACAGCATGAAAATATGTGTACAGTCAATCAAGGCCTAAAGCTTAGAGTAAAATGAAGTACCTGCAAAATAACATGAGCTCCTGGATACGACTCCCCTCCTTTTATACATGTGAGTAGCCCACCATAGCCCACAATTTCCTAAGTTAACTCATTCATACAGCCCACATTTACTCCACATTCACTCAAGCACAACTCAACTAAAAAAAAAGGCATGGGATTTTCTTCTTTTCCTTTTACTAAAGAATTCAGTATCCACTTATAAAATAAATATTCACTTGACCTTTTTTATTTTCACACTTTTATTATCCTTTAGAATTAATGAAATACAACCTTTCAATTATTTAATTAAGTTTAAATATATTTTCAATAACCTTAGTATTATTTAAAGAATCAATTAACATATTCATTTATATTTAAAATATTTATTAAGGTTTCAATTTAACATTTCTTGCCCTGTTCATTAACTCCTTTAGAGACAAAAACCTACTTAATTAACCCCTTCACCATAGGTTTACCTTAGACTACCCTTAAACCATGTTTCTAATCAATCAAAACCTTTTATTTTAGTTTTAAATCTCATCCAAACCCTTAACTAACCCATAAACTAAGCTCCTACCCTATCAAAACCTTTTAGTTTTCTTTTTAATTCTTATATGAACCCTTAATTATCCTTTAAACTTATACTTTTACCCTATAAATCATATTCAGACCCTATATTGGACCCTTGAATAACCTTTAATTTACATTCAAACCTTAATTAAAATAATTAATTAACCCTTCATTTTTCATCAAATACCCACAAATACATTTGAAAACTCTTTCTAAATACTTTTCATCTTTGCATTGAAACCCAAATCATCAAAACTTCATGCCGGTAAAATTTAAAATCAAACATAAGTTAAAATTTCATAAATTATTAAACTTATTTTGATCAATTAATCTTTAAATTTTTAATAATATTTTAGGAGGGATAAGATCCTTCTGACAGCACTTCTTGAACCTCCATTTTGAAAAAAAACAATTTAGGGCATCATTATACAATGACTAGAAAGTCTTTGAACTCGATCTGCTGCATGATGCAAGATTTGTGCCCTAAAAAGACTTAGACATGCACTAAAGCTACTACATGGCGCTTAATAGAATGAAACGTGAGGGCGGAAATAGCTGGAGTTGGTGTATGATGTAAGTCTATAATTTAGGTGGAGAAAAAGTTGAAGATCCAGCAAAGAGGTCCAACAACACGCGCTGAAGATTCGGAGAGAGGTCCGACAGCATGCGACATTCTTCAACAAAGCAATCCATTGGAGTAGGTGCTACCCTTTAATCTTCCATTTTGAACTTGATCAACAAGTTCTTCAAATACCTTTCTTGAGTCACATATACTCCATGTTGAGTATATGAGATCTCCATGCTCGAGAAATATGACAAGTCTCCCAAGTCACTAAACTTGAACTCTTTCTCCATTTGTTTCTTGAGGCTTTGTATGCCCTTCTCATCTGTACCTGTAAGAATTATATCATCAACATATATGCACATGTAAATGAATCCATCATCACTTGCTTTGACAAGCAAGCTGCTATCAACTTTAGATACTTGGAAACCAAGTTCCTTCAAGAACTTTACAAGTCTATAATTCCATGCGCTTGGAGCTTGCTTCAAACCATACAAAGCTCTCTTGAGCTTACATACATATTCTAAATACCTTTTATCTTTGAACCCTTGTGGTTTCTCCATGAAAACATCATCTGAAATATAACCATTACCTTTACATGCAGCAATGGCTATGAGTGTCTTGATGGTTGTCATCTTTGCCAAAGGACTATAGGTCTCATCATAATCTATACCATATGTCTGAGCATACCCTTTCGCAACAAGTCTAGCTTTATACCTAGACACACTTCCATCTGCATACCTCTTTGTCTTGTAGACCCATTTGCATCCAATGATCTTCTGACTATTTGTTTTAGGAACCAAATCCCATGTCTCATTCTCCATCAATGCATCATACTCTTCCTACATAGCTTTCTCCCAATTTTCCTTACCTTTTGCCTCTTCATATGTAGAAGGTTCTTCATCTGCTTTCACCATGTAAGCATAATCTTTAGTAGTCAAAAAAGAACTGTCATAGCTATACCTTGTAGGTTTCCATTTGTGTCTTGAAGACCTTCTAAGTTCTCCACTTCTTGAAGTTTCTCGTTCATCACATTCTAGATCAAACCTTGGCACTTCTTCAAGTTCAACTTGTACTTCATTGTTCTCTTCTTCATCAAATATCTAAACCTTTGATTTACCTTTATTTTGATTCAAAACTTCTTCATCACCTACATGATTATTGATTGTACCTACATACCAAGTACCTTGCTCATCAAATGTAACATCCTTTGATTAAGGAATTGTTTTGTGGATGGACTACACAACATATAACCCATCTTTTTATCATCATATCCAATGAACACATACTTTTCAGCTTTAGGTTCTAATTTATGCATCAACTGAGATGGCACATATGCATAAGCCAAACACCCAAATACTTTTGCAATGATCTAATGTAGGTCTTGTACCCCACTATGCCTCATATGGTGTCATACCCTGCAAAGCTTTACATGGTAACCTATTAACCAAGTATGTAGCTGTATTTATAGCCTCAGCCCACAAATAATTTGGATAATTTTTCTCCTTCATCATTGATCTTTCAAACTCAACAAGAGTTCTATTTCTCCTTTCTGCTACACCATTTTGTTGAGTACCTACATATGACTTCCCTTTTTATACCTGCATTCCATAAGTAATCATTGAACTCATTAGAAAAATACTCTCCCCCTCCATTTGACCTTAATCTCTTCAACTTTTGACCTGTGATTCTTTCTACATACACATGATAATGTTTAAATGTATTGAATACCTCTTATTTATCTTTGATCACATATATAGTGATCCACCTGGTAGCATCATCAACATAAATCACATAATATCTTTAACCATTAATACTAAAATCCTTTGATGGTCCCCACACATGTGTGTGTACCAACTCAAGCTTCTCTGAATACATGAAACCATGCTTAGAAAATGATTTCTTATGAGCCTTACCTAATTGACGTGCCTCACATCTATATGTCATATGTTGACCTCCAACATTAGGCAATCCAAGCACTGAACCATTGTTAACCATATCCTTAATACTTCTTTCATTGAAATGTTGAAGTTTTTTATGCCAAAGATCTAACTCAAAGATCTTATGTCCTCCATAAGTAAACAAAGCATGACCAACATTACCTTGAATCCATAATGTGAAGAGTCTACCTTCTTTCTTCCCTGAAACAATTTGTTTATACCACATTGCTAGGGTCTTCCACAAAAACTCCATCATTAGTGAACCTTACTTCATAACCTTTTTCAAAAATTTGCCCTACACTTATCAGATTCTTTGGAATTGTAGGAACATACAAGACCTTACTCAGAAGAGTACTTCCATCCTTGGCCTTCACTGATCCAATTGACTTCACATTGTGCTTTGTATTATCACCTGTTTGAACTACATGATTAGTTACCTTATTCTCCAAATCAATCATCAAGGCTATATTACCACTCAGGTGATTGCTACATCCTTAGTCAATGTAGAAGACTCTTTGGCCTTCATTTTGTCTTTCACAAGTTGCATTCATAATCAAAGTTGAATCCTCCTTCTGATCTGCAGCATAATTGTAGTAGGTATTGTTGTAGGATTGACTTTGAAATCCTTTACCTGCATTTCTTCCAAAGTAACCTCTACTACCTCTTCCTCTGAAATTACCTCTTTGATTTCTACCACCTCTTCCTCTGAAATTACCTCTTTGATTTCTACCACCTCTTCCTCTTGAATTAAAGTTCTGTCTATATCCTCCATTATTCTGATTATTGTGCCAACAATCATGAGCTAAATGATTTTTCTTACCACAAATCTAGCAAGCTTTGGCTCCATCTTTATTGCTTTTACCTCTTCCTCTACCTTTTCCACCTCCTCTTCCTCTTAGGAAGTTGGCTTGGCTAGTTGTACGTTCTTCTTCATTGATGTTTACCTTTGCTATTCTTATTCCTGTCCTTTGAATACATTGCTTGACATGTACTCTTATCAACATCACCTTTGACATCCTGCTAAAAAGTTAGCATATGCCCTAACAACTGATTTAAATCAGGAGTGAAATGATCTAGTGACAATTTAGTGGACAAAATGAATGGCTTCCATTTCTCATCTCCTCTCAAACCTGTGAGGATGTGCCTTACCAATTTATCCTCCTCAATATCTTCATCAACTGCTCTTAATGCATCTCTAATGTCCTTCATCCTTGTTACATAATCAGAAATGGATTGAAAAGCTTTCTTTTTTAATGTAGTGAACTCTGCCCATAAAGATAACTTCCTTGACTTTGTAGTATTTTGGAAATGCTCCTACAAAGCATTCCATATGTCACTTGCACTTTCAAGTCCTCTAATATGAGGTATCAAGTAGTCATTGACTCCCATGTAGATAATGCTCCTTGCTTGAGCATCCTTCTTCATCCAAGTCTTCAAATCTGAGAGTTCATCCCTAGTTGGAACACTAGGATCTCTAAATTTTGGTTTTTCTTCTTCACCTGTGATGCAACCTATCAGGTCTTTGCTCATGACATGAGCTTCAATCCTCATTGACCAAGCTGGATAGTTTTCTCCATCCAATTTCTCTATTTGAAGAGAATCTCCCATCCTTTCTTCACCTGTGTATTAAATTCTTCAAGCTTTATGAGGAATAAGTGTACCTTTACTTAAAATGAAGTTCCTTCTGATCTTCTTGATAGTTCAGGCCTCCTTCTCAAGCTTTCTCTTTAAGCTTTCACCTTTTGAACCTTCAAATGTTGATTTTCGTATGACTGCAGCAGTCGGGGTCCTCCTTTCTTCTATTTTGATGATTCCTGCTCTGATACCACTCATGGAGAGTGTTAATCTCCAAAATAATAAGCTGTTCTTGATGTCAGAACACTTCTATATCACGAATAACTCAAAATCTTGATCAATTTTGGAAGACCAATGTCAAACTATCAAGATTTGCACTAACTATGAAGAGAGTCACTACTCAAAAAAGTCTGCTACACATAACTCACTTATTGACTAACCAAATGTGTAAAGTTTTCAATGGGAATTTGTATGAGTGTTGTTTAAAGATTGTGCACCTTCTCCAAGTTAAAACATCTCAAAAGATTTAGTAGATCTTGAGAAATGATCCAAACAATCCACCTATGTCTGAAACTATCCTCCTGTATAGTCGACTTTGACACCTGCAACTTCTAATGCATGATTCTCCCATACTACAACCCATTTAATCAAATTCTTTTAGCCATAGATGGCTTACCTTCCAACTTAGATTTTGACTCCTCATTTGTGTAAAACTTTACACTATTCCTTGAGATCTGATCAATTCTTTGACCATCGAGATTGCACCAGTTTCAGAAGACACTCATCACTTATTCACATACAAATATTCCTACACATAATTCTCTCACCGTGTTTACAATTAGACTCTCAAATCTTAACCATAGAAGCATTAACTATGAAATTAGATATCTACAAAAGGATTCCTGAAATGATCAAACACAGAAGGAGAACACATCAAAATATCAGGTGTAACTTTTTCTTTCTACTCAGAAAACTTTACATCTGAATGATGCGAGAGATCTACTTTACTTCTAAAGTGTCTAATGACTCTTACAACTTCTAATTCTTCTCAAATCATGCTCTCTCATACTTACCCCAACTTTCTACTTGTATATATAGGCATATATGTACAATCTCATGACTATAACAAAAGTATAAGTGAGCTAGTTACAAGTTTAATGTACATATGTGTGGAAGTCTTCATTTCTTGAATATGCACTATATTCAAGCTTCATTTTTTGACTTCAATTCTTTATCCAAGACATCAATTGATGGTTGAATTGCACCAACAAAGAACCAATTAGAACACTTTATCCATATGACTCAATATTTAGTAGATTAGACTTGAGATGAAAAGAATCAAAATGAATGAGAACAATGTCATATTTAATGGCTTTTCCCAACTACATTTAAAAGGAACTTTCTTGATTCCCATCTCATTTAGTAGGCTAATGAAAGTCCTCTCACAAACTTTGAACCCATATGTAGTATTACCGAAAGAATTGTAGAAGTAATTCTTTCATACAAAACCCCCATAAAACATTACCAAGGATCATTAAAGAAAAAAAAAAGAATCTAAAAATTGATTGTTGAGAAAAGGGGAACAACAGACCCTAACCGCCTCACATGGAAGTGAGAGGCTCTTCCAAGAGGAGTTGCAAGAAGCACAAACAACGCACACACACCCACGTCCATGAACAATGGCACCATGGCCAACGTCAAAAGGAGCAAGGGAGGGCAATGCTCACACACAAGACAACCCCAAATGCCAAACCCACACACATGGATCAACGCCTAGCACACAAGGAGAAATGTGGAAGCCAAATGAACCTTCTTTCCATTAGCATGGAGGCCAAGGCCATGGCCAAGGGACCTCCCTTTACAAGAAATGGCCTCTATTTATAGGCTCAGCACAATTCCCCCATGTGCTCCTTTTGACTAGTCAAAAAGGAGCACATGCCTAACTGTCATATCTCAAGAAGATCTTTTCATATATTCCAAATCTCAAAAGAAAGGAGAATATGTGCGCGTGGGGATTTTTCTAGGCTTCTTCAAAAGATGTGAGCATTTACAAGGCTCCAAAGCCTTGCTTTTCGAAAAATATTAAAAAGTGTCTAAGGGAGGGTTTTTATGTGAAATCCTAAGTAGATACAAAAAGAGATATTATTATGGTCTAGGGAGGGTTTGTATGCACCATTGTGGGTGTGTGCATACCCTACAACCCAACACTCTCCCCCCCCTAGACTTTGTCGTCCTCGACAAAGCTAAGAGGAAAGGATCATACACAACTGAACTGGTTCAAGCTTGAGTCTTCAATTCTGAGAAGCTCTAGGTCTGCAAATCTTCCATTCTGCAGTTTACAGTCTTCAGGTCTCCATGTTCTTCAGTGATCTTCGAACCTGCAACACACCAGTCTTCAATCTTTCAGATCTGCAATACTGCAAGCCCTCAGTCCATCCTTTAATCTGCAAATCTTCAGTCTTTACAGCTGGGCGACACAATCCCCTTGGGGGCAGTCAGCCCAGCATGCATCCCATTGTGCAGTCCTTTGTAAGGCTGGAAATGCCTTCTTTAGAAGCTCCCAAACTTGAAATAACATACAAAAAGCAAGTAGACTGCATCTAGCAATGTGATAAACATTCACTTCAACTTTAGTTTCCACATCAGGGGCATCCTCATCTGCAAGACTTTTCTTCTAGAGAGACATCCTCTTGAAGGATCTATCTTGCCATGGTGTGTATATCACGCATAGCTACCCTTATATGGTAGTGATAGAAGTTATCATGGTTGGACATGAAGATCATCATAATCCTGCAAAAAAGTAGCTCCAAAGAGTCCATGGCCTTCTAGTTCTCAAAAAAAGCTTGTACTAGCATATTTCATTCAAAAAAAGTCAATTATTGTAGTATCTAAAGATGAAAATAGGATGGCCATGCATACAGTAAACATATGATTTAATTCTCATGCACCGATGTCCAAAGAATAGAAAGCATCCAATTATTCTCTCCCAAGTATGTGAACTGCACGGCCAAAGTATGAACCCACTGGTGATGATGTGGAGTAGAATTTATGACATTAACAAAGATCAATTTTAAGATTGGTGTAGTCCTAGGCAGAATTCCAGGTGGCCAATCTTGACCTAATGTCATTCTCCAGCAGTACCTGTACCTACATAGAAGCAATCTGATTATGTATTGTAAATCATGCAATAGATGTTGCACTCATATTACTTTTAGTTTGTCAGGTGATCATAATACCGAGGTGATATGATCCATCAATTAAAGCGATCCGAGTATTATCATAGCATCTGGGATGGAAAGCTTAGGGACCAAAGTCCCATAGATCAACCCCTTAGCATGTACTGTGATTCAGAAAAACTTCAAACCTAGCCACACGTGTAAAGCTACACAACAATTCTCTCAAGGAATGAGCCCCAAATAACCCCCCAATCTTAGCATCCAGATATATTTATCTGTCAAATGCCTATTGTAAATAACAAGCTGCAAGATCTTATGGAGAAGAAAACTCAAGGGATCCTTAACTCATTCTAAAGTATAAACCAAGGAACATCTCTTGGGAATTTCTAGCCTTCTAGCCAGCAATGAGAATCCTTCCCATCTATCATGCCATCTATTATAAGACTTAAAGAATTTACTTACTGAAGAACAATGCACCTGGTACATCTGACAATAGATTCATTAGCGCATCACAAAGCAAATTATTTCAGAATTGAAAATAAACATGTGGGCCATGTATCTACAAAAGAAGCGCTGTCAGTCTTATGCTACTATTTGTACCAAGTTTCTCCCAAAACTGGTATGCTCCAATCCCACAGGGGTCAGTCACAAGAATCCAAAATGATCAAAACCTGAGTATTAAAGAAACACATCATTCACAAGAGAGCATCTATAGGAGACAAAAGGATCAATGCTAAGTTCTACAAGTGTTGGCCTATACTGCATTAAGTGAGCATTGTAAAACCAGAGTTTCCTCCCTGGCAAAAAACAAGCATTCACACCTGTATGACAGTGTTTCCAGCCTTCATGCATTTCTGGTATTTCTAGATAGCAATGAGCATGATCCCACTGTGCATCTGACAAAAATAGTGTATTGAAGAACAGTACAGTCATAAGTGTATATCATCTAAAACTACTTAGAGACATTCCACATTCTCATGCCTTATGCATTCAAGCTTCACTCTGAGTTCTAAGTAATGTGTTTCAAGTTCTAAACCAGTATGGACAACCACTCAGCTGGTCATCATGTCATTGTACAAGAGCACTAGCTTGTTAGACTCGATTCTATTCAAATAAAAAAACACGATTTTTATCCTCCATATGCAACTGAGAGAAAACCTTGTGAAGAGTTGTCTGTTCCTGCAATCCATAATTTAAACTCTTGAGGCAAGTACTCATGAGAATCAAGAACCTAGGGGTGCCAAATCTCCCGCACATTAACTATACCATGGTCACACAACGTGACATCACACAAGTGCAAATTGTAGTGCAGTGGCCTATGATTCCCATTTGGCACGTAAGTAAGTTGCATCATGTAATGTGCTGATGAGTTGATAAGAACTCAAAGAACCATCCTCTTAGTAGATATGTATGAGTTTCACAACAAGCATGTGCATAGTGACAAAATCCTTACGAATGTTCAAACATGCATAGCCCTGGACCTTAAGATACCCAATCTAAAAGCGTCAGCAGATATAGGCATGATAGATTGTCATTTGATGAAAAACAAGGTATTTGGCCATTCTCATATAGCACCAAAGAATTCATCATAAATACCCTCAATTTCACAATCACTTCCTCATCGGTTCCTTCATCAGACAGGCCAATTAAGTCGATCAATCCAAAGATTCAGAAAATTGTTATGCATGCTCCATAGCTATGAGAAGTATGTCAGAAGCAAGCACATCCCTAAGAATGGTACTATATGCTCGGTCATCCTGTCATGCAGAATTCAAAGTTGACCATAATTGCACTGAGTCTCTAATACTTGTTTGACAATGAGTCAAGTACAAGCTCCTAGCATCCAAGGAGAAGCTTTCAATTTTGAGTAGTAACTTGATACCACCAATATCTTTGTGCACTAGTGACTACCACTTTGAGCTATGGAAATATAACCAGTCATGCACTTGACGCATCATCTCTACCTCAAATAAATAACCCTTACTAGGACATTATTAAGAACAAATAACTGCTCATAAATCTGTGAAACTCCTGGCTTTGGAAGGCAATAATCCACAAATAGTAGAGCCCAATTAGTTTCATAACTTCAAGTGGTGAAAGAAAATTGAGAATCTTGGATTTTCTTGTATGATCTCAACTGAGCATAATAGAAAACTATTAGCATTTTACACATAGGTAAAGAAGGGACCAAGGTTTCAGAGAATTGGAAGGCACAATTTTCAGATATCATACATACATGCCTCACATTAGTGCATTCATATTCACTGCTTCAAAGGTGATAACCGAAAGGAAGCGCATGCCTCTGAGTATCAAGCCAGTATGACCGGCCTATGTGCAGAAGTTATTTGTGAAATATGCAAAAATATCATTTGGATAGCACAACACAAATGGACTTTCCTATTCAGATTGAGAAAACTAGGTCATTTTGGTTTTTTGCAAAATGGACCCCTGTAGGTGCGGCCCTCTAACATGGCATGGTAGTAAAGATAGAATTCGGAATGTTTGACTTCTGCATGCCATTGGCAGTCTTCAAACTTGATACATATATCCTTCACATCAATCTAGTTAATGTTTTGCAAGATGTACCCCATCAAAAAGAACAATTATAGTAGAAGCAGGTCAGAGAGACTTTATCAAAAGATATCCCGGAGTGAGGCAAACACGAATGAACAAAAACATGAAGCGTAGTAGACATAGTTCTTTTCCTGAAGCAGTAGCAAGCAAAGTTTATTTTTTGCAGAAATACATCTTCCAAGACCGAACTTAAGATAAAGAAAATTCCCAAAAACCATGGAGTTGAGTTATTGGAAGATAACCATCATGAGAACGCCTCTGCAACCATAGACAAAGCAAATGACTCAATGAGATGTGCTGTAAGTGTTCGCCGTTTCTTTATCACAGAATCTGCATCATCAAAACATAACCCTTCCAACATGCAAGGGAGCTTCATAGATTACTGCCAACCCTTCGATTTGGATGACCAAAGGAGAAGCTGGAGTCTTTTTCAGTCATGAGAAGGAAGCAAAGGCTTGGCCCGTTAATGCCCACCAGGATGATTCCCAACAGCAAGGCTTCAACCACCAAGATGCAACTGCCCGGGCACAAAAAGTCCACTAGCCAAGGTAGGGGAAATGGATCGCCAAGGACCCCAAGGATTGCTCGACTTTTCCCCACAAGTAATAGGTAATAGGGACGCAAAAGACAAGGTAGTGCACATATCTCCATAGTAGAAGCAAGGAGGAAGGGAAGAAGCAGACTGAACTTGGCAAGAGTGTATCTCGAAGGTGCACCAACTCTTCTTAGAGCTCCTTCAACGGTGCTAACACAAGGGGAAACCCAAGAATCCAGAGTGTAATGTTCAACAGCCCGCGATGAGCAGCAATTTCCAAGATAGAATGATATGAGTGGGGAAACGCACGAACAGAGCAGGTAGGTGGAGCCCAATCCAAGTAGCAAGAGATGATGGGGAGTTTGATAAGCATGACTCCGGTAGTAAATAGAGATGGTGAGCTCAATGGAGCTCAGATCGTAACAAAGAGTTTGCGGGGGGAAGAAGACACAGGGATATCGTAGAGAGTAAAGCTTCAGAGAGTAATATGACCCCTGGCAAGAGCAGTCGACACTTCAGGTCTGTTTGGACGTCCCTCAATGGCAAAAAATGATGCATACCTTCCTATCTTGACATCATGGAGGTGATCGAGATCGACCTACAGAGAGTATCTGCCGTCAAGGAACATGCAAAACAATATAGAGCTCACCCCCATGGCCTGAGAGCGATAGAAGTAGAAGCAGCCAATGGGCTCACCCCTCTCGCAAGAACAACCACAACCTAGATCCGTCCTGATGGTGAGGAAGTCCAAGCGCTAAACGCAAGCTCGGAGGAAGCGCGAGCATCAGAAGTCTGCTCCACCATAACAGCAAGAGAAAGTGGGAGGGAGCGAGAGGGAGAGTTACTCCCACACTCCCCCCCCCCCCCCCCCCCCATAACATGCCCAACAGATTTTGACAAGCCCGAGATGGAGGAGAAGGAATGACGACGCCTCGTACAACCACAATTTCAAAATGACTTGGCCACTTAAAATCACGTTGATCGTATCCAATGTATATGCGTGAATGGGTCATTTACAAGTGAGTGAATTAAGACCCCCCACCTACCATCACAGATGTTTTAATGCTCCTACCCCCACACATTCGAGTCTGCAAATGACCTACGAGATGGAGGGAAGAATCCTTATATGCCGACGACACATTCTTTTGGGAGTTAATCTAAGGGAATTTCAAACTTTTCAAGAGAGATCATAGAAGCTCACTTCTGACCAAACTCCTACTTTTTACTGATTGAAGAGAGGCAGGGACAAGAATGAGCTACCCACCCCCTACCCAAAGCATGCACAGAAACAGAGGTGACAGAGATGGAGAGTGATGCCACTTAGTGAATGTGTGGAAGTGTGTATATGTGAGAAAGAAAGAGAAAGAAGGGGGTTAGGGGTTGTTTTTGTGCCACAAACAAAAATAAAGATCTAAACTACTCAAAAATTAAAAGAAGAGAGGTACCCTAGGCCAATCGAAGGCCACACAGATCCACAACTCAATCCAAGTGTGAGGTGCATCCACAAAGTGTAGGCACGGCAAGCTTGAAAAAACCCAACGGCTAAAGGCCGACGTCCCCGGCAATGGCGCCAAATTGTTGAGAAAAGGGGAACAACAGACCCTAACCGCCTCACATGGAAGTGAGAGGCTCTTCCAAGAGGAGTTGCAAGAAGTGCAAACAACGCACACACACCCACGTCCATGAACAATGACACCATGGCCAATGTCAAAAGGAGCAAGGGAGGGCAATGCTCACACACAAGACAACCCCAAGTGCCAAACCCACACACATGGATCAACGCCTAGCACACAAGGAGAAATGTGGAAGCCAAATGAACCTTCTTTCCATTAGCATGGAGGCCAAGGCCATGGCCAAGGGACCTCCCTTTACAAGGAATAGCCTCTATTTATAGGCTCAGCACAATTCCCCCATGTGCTCCTTTTGACTAGTCAAAAAGGAGCACATGCCTAACTGTCATATCTCAAGAATATCTTTTCATATATTCCAAATCTCAAAAGAAAGGAGAATATGTGCGCGTGGGGATTTTTCTAGGCTTCTTCAAAAGATGTGAGCATTTACAAGGCTCCAAAGCCTTACTTTTCGAAAAATATTAAAAAGTGTCTAAGGGAGGGTTTTTATGTGAAATCCTAAGTAGATACAAAAAGAGATATTATTATGGTCTAGGGAGGGTTCCTATGCACCATTGTGGATGTGTGCATACCCTACAACCCAACAGTGGTGCAAATCATTTCTACCATGAAGCACTAAGTAGAACTAACTTTGGCAGATTCTAGACTTGAGGACCCCAACATGCTCTTAGAAGCATATTAGTCAAGAGTAACACCATGAACTACCCTAGAGTAACATGAAACTTTTTATCCAAGAGGGGACTTTGAAAATGACTAGACATGTGTAAGAAGATTATAGAGGTTTTTCAAAACTATGCTAGAAAAATAATCATCTCCCATTTCTACAACTAGGATCCTAGAGATAGTGTTCCAAGAATGCATTAAAGAAATACCAATAGGATAGTGGACAATTTATAGAGACTAGACTATGAGATTTATATGATGAATCTAATTCAATGGTTTCCAAGCTCAATTATGATTGGCCATGAGAGCTTTGGAAGATAGTCCAAGAACCACGATGGAACAAGAGCTATGAAGCCCAACCAACTATCTTTGAGATAGATGTGGATAGAGAACCATGTAATGGAAGTAGCGTCATTTATAGAAGGATTTCGAAGTCCACGAGTAAAAGGAGAAAATGCAGTCAACGTTTTTACTTTACCTAACTATGTTGTTTCATATAAAAAAACATATGATCATCATTGAGCGCTTACAATGAGATGAAGAGACTAAGATGAGACAAAAGATATCTAAATCTATGAAAGAACTTATAAAATGAAAGATTCAATGCACATTGATAGTAGAGGATTTTCTACAATCCAGGCCTCATTTATTGGAGCAGTTACCGCGTCATTTTAACATAGGAAACCCAGTGGAAGAAGATACAAACTTTTCCAATGCAAGACTACCAATAATTAAGATCCTTAAAGATAAATTTAGGAACTATAGTGAATGTAGATCAAGATAGGGACTATAGTGAACAAGATGAAGGGAAGACTTGTCTCCTAATCACCTTCAATGGTCATACAACCTAAGCTATCACGCATGCATGTGCAAGTGTTGTTATACAAGCCAAAGAATTATGGAAAAATGGGGTCAACCTACTTTGTTCCTAATAAGAATGAAACTAAACCTTGTAGAAAAACATGTAGCATAACATTGATAACTTTGTGGTGTGGGGTTTGAGCCTACCCTAGCTACTTCTCAATTTGGAAAAGTTGAAAAGTATGAGATTATTTTCGATAGATTATTCATGAGAGATCTTAATAGTTCACGATTGGGGTAGATATTTCTTGTACCTGCAACATGGTTGTAACTAAACCAAAGTTGTAACTGCAACAAATAAATTAACATGATTTCTCATATAAAGACATTCCCCCACTAAAATGGAATCCTATCCACAAGGAGGTACATGAGTTTCCAATACATAGTGTAGAATCAATTGATTCTTCATGGATGCATGAGGATATGAAATTATGGATATGCAAATTAGTTGTATGTGTTAGACTCAAGAAAGCATGGGTAGGAGATGGTTGAACCACTCCCTAAGAGTGAGAGCAAGGAAAGTCCATAGGCTAGTGGCCAAGAAGTGAAAAGACAAGATTCAAGATACCAAGGTTGAGAGCAAGGCAAATCCATAGGAAAGTGGCCAAGAAGCGGAAAGGCAAGTCTCAAGACACCAAGTGGAGAGCAAGACAAGTCCATAGGCAAGTGGCCAAGAAGTGGAAAGGCAAGGGTTAAGAGAGCAAGGTTGAGAATCAGAAGGTTCAAGAGACTATGCGAGGGTGAGGACATCGATTCAAGGGGAGATGAGGGATTGATCATTGACGATAATGATCTCTAGAAGGGGAAGAGAGTGTTAGACTCAAGAAATTATGGGTACGAGATGGTTGAACCAGACCCTAAGAGGATTAATCCTCAACGATGGCTTTTGGGGCAAGTGGCTAGCCCATCATGCTCCTCGCCCATAGGTCTTGAGTTCAATTCTTACAATAGTGTTAGACTTAAGATATGACATGCAAGAGATGGTTGAAACATACCCTAAGAGGGAGGATTAGGAAGTAATTTTCAACCATGGATTTTGGGGCAAGTGGTTAGCCCATCGTACTCCTAATTGGTAGATCATGAGTTCAATTCCCACAGTTGGTATCAAAGCCTATAAGTAGGCTTGGGCAAGATAGATGGAAGGTGCATGCATCACTTTCAAAGATAAGCCCATCAAAGATTAGAGTGTGTCTCACAATCCATAGGTCGGATTTAGATGTGTAAGATACCATTTGAGAGCTCTTGGAACAAGCATCCCAATGAAATCACAAGATTGAAGATCCATGATAGGTTACATGGGTGAGAACCAAGTTCAAGAGAGAAAGGTAGATCCGTATGCTAGTGGCCAAGAAGCAAAAAGGCAAGGTTCAAGATACCAAGGTTGAGAGCAAAGCAAGCTCATAGGCAAGTGACCACCAAGCCGAAAGGCAAGGATCAAGAAACCAAGGTTGAGAGCAAGTTGGAAAGTCCATAGGCAAGCAGCCAAGAAGTGAAAAGGCAAGGTTCAAGAAACCAAGGTTGAGAACAAGAACTTTCACTACAAGTGTGAGGACATCAATTCAAGGGGAGATGAAGGATTTATCATTGATAAGAATGATCTTTAGAAGGGGAAGAGAGTGTTAGACTCAAGACATGATAGGCATAAGATGGTTGAACCACACCCTAAGAGGGAGGATTACGAAGTAATCCGCAACCATGGCTTTTGGGGCAAGCGGTTAGCCCATCATCCTCCTAGTAGGTCATGAGTTCAAATCCCACTATATGAGAGAAGAAAATTATTGGGGAAGCACAAAATCCCATATTGAATAGAAACAAAGAAGATCATTCTTAGATACGCTAGATATTCATGGAAAACAATTTTGAACCATGTGGATGGGAGAGAGACCCTAACCACAATGGAAATTTTTGTAAATGAGCTAGCTCTAACGACGAAAAAGTACACTCATGAAGGTAGTTATCTTACAAATTTGTTTATGGTATCCATTTTAAAAGTTTTTTTGTGGATGCGAAAATGAAAGAGGATCGAAATATGCCGGAACCTAAACTCGACTCTTAAGAGATCTTCTTGAAATAGATAAGAGAAAACATAGCTCAATAGGTTTTGAAGCATTAGAGAAGTTCCAAAATACGAAATTGAAGAATGAAAAATAGCTATCCAAACTCCTAATATAGAGGCCACTACTATGGTAGTATATGACAACAAAGAACAATAGTAGAAGGTGTTATAAAGTAGCCTTATAATGTTAAGGTTAACGATAACAATTGGTACTTCCTAAACAACATACACACTTAGTCTAGTGGTTAAGTCTCAAGGATGGGAAGGAGGAGGTTTTTGTGTTCAACCTGCATGGGCAACATGAAGAGAGATTTTTTTCTCAAAGAGCTCTAAAGCTCTCTAGAAGCATTCAATCGAATTAACATATGTTAACTTGGGCTCAAAGAGACTTCAAGCAAGTGGTGAGTACACCTAACACTATTAGACTCTAATGGAAGGTGTAAAATCAATGATGGAGATTGCACATGTATATGTGGACTTTGACTACTCCAGAGGCCACCATTAATCCCCAAATCTATATAATGGTAGGTTGGGTGGAGATTGAGATGTCATTCTCTGTAGCATTGAGACTAGATTCTTAACATTGCTATGAGACTGAAGCTTTCACTGTGACTTTGTGACCTGATAATCATCTTCACAAGCTCCCATGGAGACCTTGCAGGAATCATCACGTTCTTCCTTGACCTCTCATGGAATTGTTGATGATTCTTTATCTATCTCATGAAAAATGAAATATCTTTGTTGTTCAATTCAGAACTTAGGAGCTATCTATCCCGGTCTTTGTAGGCATTATTCACTCTCTAGGCACACTTTTCTCTCTATTTTTCCTAGTATACGAACCTCAGCTTGTCCATATCCTTTTCTATATGTCATTTATATACAAACCCACAAGCCATTGGACAAAACCTCAATGAAGATATGGGCTGTCTGCCTACGTGAAGGCTTTTAGTGCACAACCGATTCCAAGATGACGACGAACTTCTCTCAGCCCGCTTAGGAGGCATCCAACCATGGGCTTCATGGACGAGGGATCCAAGGACATAATTTCCTCTCTCTCTCTCTCTCTCTCTCTCTCTCTCTCTCTCTCTCTCTCTCTCTCTCTCTCTCTCTCTCTCTCTCTCTCTCTCTCTCATTGCTACCTGAGAGAATGAACAATTGTTAGAAGAACTTATTTGCTCTATTTTTTGCACACCTGCATTGTCTCTAGGATTAAAATGCTACCTTTTTCACTCCCTTTTGAGAACTCGTTAATGAAATCTTGAAACCTTCATCCATTTTTCACTGTTTATTCTTTGCTTCTTTTGTATATCTCGTAAGTCGAGTGCTTTTGTAGCCATTTGGTCTTCCATGGCCAACCCGAAAGACATGTGCTCAAGTCATATGGAGTCTTGGGAACACATCATCTCTTTAGTCATCTATTTAGAGATGAATACATAGCCTTGAGCCTCTATTAGCTTATCCACCCCCTTCGAGGAAACAAATATTCACATCTCATTTTAGCTTTGTTTCATTGAATCTCTCATGAAGAACATCGAGAGACAGAGAGATGCATAATCTATATGATGGAGCATCAGAGTGCTGTAAAGAAAAATAGAAAGGTGATATTTTAGAAGATCATAAATGGAATTTTATGGATTTTATAGATACTCGAACTCAACAAAAGATTGGAGTTACTATTCAAAGCCAGGAGACTGAAGGAATTTCAAATTTCCTTCACGGAAGGCAACTCAACAGATCATGGAAACTTTAGGTCAAGCACGCGAGGAGAAAAAACACTGTGAAGTTCTCATCACGTCAAATGGAATAAAGCACTTGGATCTCCCTTAAATATAATCAAGGAAGTTTCATTTCTTTTGTCTCTTTAATTTATGGTACGAGTTCATATGAATATAATCTTATAGGTATCTCGTTTCCATATGTAGATGCTTTATTACATGCATCGAAAAAGGATCCTAAACATGCATTGAAAGTGCATACATGAAGATAAGTGAAATTCATGCAAGATGACAATTTTGTTCTTCGATTTAAAGTATCATACGTTATCCAAATCTATTGTTTTTAACTTATATTTACTCTTTGGATTGTGAATAGTTAGAAGGCTTAAGTTTAAAGACTCTATTTCCCAAATCCACCCGTGAATCCTCCAAAGTGGCACCTTTGCTCACAATTTCTAGTCGGTGACTACATAGCCATCGATCAACTCGGATACATGCTCCTCTCTATTCGGATATTTGATTTCAACAATTCTTAGTTTTTCCGAAAGATTCTTAAGCTTTCAAAGGACATGAAGTTCAATAGAATCAGATCTTATATGAATTTTTCTCATTGCAAAATAGGACTTAGCTATCAAGGTTTCCTAGAGTTGTTATCTCTTGGAGGTCTCTTCTTCAAGAATGTACAATTGTTTCCACTATAGAAGTAGAGTATGTTGCAGCTAGGGAGGCATGTAAGGAAGTATTGTAGGCACCTTATCTTGCTTGTGATATGGGTCTATCTCAACATGTACCTCGTTTGCTTAGTGATAGTCAAAGTGTCATTTCTTTGGCTATGAATCTTGTCTATCATGCAAAGACAAAGCACATTGAGGTGTGATATCACCTCATTAGAGACTGCTTAGCCATTGAGAGCATTATTCTTGAGAACATTCATACTCACAATAATGATGGAGATGCTTTCACTAAAGCTCTATCATAAGATATCGTTTAACACTATTTTCACTTGATGGGGGTTAGTTGATTCCTAATGTTGCACAATTATTGTATAACATGCCCATCAGGTCTGAGGTGTAGTTTGTATACTTACACTCAGGTACTATTTATCTTTATTTATTTTTTATCCTCTAGTCACTTTGGCCATATTGTCCTTTAGTGGCAGGTTGTTAGCATTAGTGCCGATGTGAAAGGCCAAATGATCATCGAACACTTTTGAATATTTTCTATAATAAAACATATAGTGGCTTGTTCAAGTACATCAAGGTACTATACTATAAAAGAAGAATATGTAGAGATAGAGGGGTGAAGGGAGAGATAGAGAGAGAGAGAGAGTGCTCTTGGATGCCGATTTCCATGGATTAAAAATGTTCATACTTTTAGTTCAGATGTTATGCATTGGTGTTCCATCATGATCAAATTTTAATGTGATTAACAAAACTCTCTTTATCATATTAATAATACTAGCATTCAAGATCACAATTAAAGTAATAGAGATAGAGAGAGAAATTGATAAAGTCAAATAGTGACAAGAGAGGCACAATAATATATGGCTAAAGGAGTAAGAAAAGGCTCCAAGAATAACTATAATATAAAATTTTAATTACAAAAGCTCAAGGGATGATCATACCCAAGAGCTAGATAGTGTAGAAGATGATTATGATGTCACCTATAACATTTTCTTATATAGGCAAGCTTCCCTTTATCAAAATCTAGCCACAAAAGCTGCTAAAAAGACACGAAAAGCCAAGTTCCATGATTTGCAATGTGAAATTTGGAATAATTTTTTCCTTATCACCACATGGAACTTTTATGAGTACTTAGATTCATCAAACGGATTTTTGACATGTGTAGTTTGCATTTCACCTTAAAAAGTTTCTTTTTATATCTTTTCCTAAAATTAGAGTTTGACTTATCATCAAGATCAATCCATCTTAGATATTAAGAGGGAATTTTGTCTTCAATCTGATGACTTATCAAAATATGATAAGAAAGTTGTAGAGTATGAAAAGGTGTCTTTATTCCTACAAGCAGTAGATATGAAAGCTCATGAGGAACTCCTTCTGCAATTACAAGACATGGAAACTGAGTTTGGGCTTACAGAAGAATGGGACACTATGAACGAGCAATAAAGATGTATGTAGATAAGCAAAGAACCATGGCAAAGTTTATGCAAGACTGGCATGAGGACTTGCAAGATGAACAAATGCATGTGAGACATTAGCCTACACCAAATCCTCAAGCTAACTTGTTGGTTGCAAAAGATGTTTTGCCTCCTAATAATTTGGAGGAAATGTTAAAGAAATTTAGCGATCTCACTATTCAAAGTGTTAAACAAATGATAGAATCCTAGTCTTCGCAATCAACAGTAAACAAAGCTCCAAAGACTCTAGAAACTAAGAGATGCATCTAGTGTGACTCTTTGGAGCACAATAGACACTCATGTAAAAGTTTTAAAGATGTCTTGGCTAAGAACTTGGTCTTTATCAAAGAGAAGATGATTTATGATTCGAATACTGGGGAGAAGGTAAGCATAAGCTTTGGTAAGGGAGGCATGAAAGTATTCTTCCCTCGCACTTCTAATAAATTTGCCTCAACTTCTCACATGTCCATGTATGCATGTCAGATAATTGACGACAATGATGATTCGAAAGCATGGTCTAGGGTAGTGAAATCCCTAGACCGAGGGAAAATGTATCAAAAGATTGTATGGCAAGTAATGAAATCCAAGGTGTAATCGGATGGAAAGATCCAGTAGATATGCTCTCAATGGTCACTTATTTATGCTCTTCAATTGAGCATGAAGCAATAGTTGAAGAGAAAAGTCGAAGAAGGGTTAATGAGGGTGAGGAAGAGAAGAGGAGAACTAGGTGGCAAGTAGAAGCAACACAAGATCAACCTCAAATACCAAACCAAAATGAACTGACACAAATAAATCAACCTAGTCGAATTGCCATCTCGACCAATAATAAATCAACCAAAGCTAATTCCAACTCAAGCTCAATATCCTACTTCTGTTGAGGTGTCAGTTCCTACACAAACTATTAATCTTCCTCAAGATCAAGAAATGAAGTCCACAAAAAGAGGCCAAGAAAGAGCAAAGAACCCATCATACATGTTGAAGTCGCACATTGAACAAGCTACCGATCTAAAGCAAGTTCTTGAGAAGCAAGTGCTTCACAGTGTGATTGAGTTTACATTAGGTAAATTGTTACGGATATCCAAGCAAGAATTCCTAGAAGTAATTATTGACCTCTTAAGAAGGAAATGCCAATCGATAGCTGATGCTCAAGAATTTGAGAGGATGAATGAAGACTCACCTATTCAAGTCTGGCCAGCACAAGCAGAAGAGAAAAATGTGCTTGGACAAATTAAAACTAATGTGCATCCGTGTACACAAGAGGAAATGTATTTGGAATGGAGCTCTCAAGAAGCAATTCCTTCGAGTCACTATACTAGAGACCATTGGGCTCGAGCCACAACAGAGACATTAGTTAGGTTGGACAAGATCAGTACTCATGTGGTTGCCTGACCACAGATCTTAAATTAATCTAATGTCTAAAGACCTCTATATGAAGGTAACATGGCCAATATACATGCAACCGAGATCAATATTTCGAGCTACTAACACAATGCCAGGAGAGCTTTTTGGTGCATGTCTACAAGTCACAATTGGTGATGTAAGTGACTACCAAAACTTCTTCGTTCAAGATCATTCCCGTTATTTGTTGATATTAGGGCAACCTTATATTACCACTCCTAGAACGGAAATGAGAGTTTTGGAAGATGGCTCCACTTATGTGCAAATCCAAAGCAAAGATGTCAAGAAGGTGGTTCAATTTATGATAGTTTGTGTAGATCACTTCAGGAATAGGACCTCTCTCAGAACAAGACCTATTTCTGAAGAACTTGATAAACATAGTTTTTGAAGGAAGCATTCATAATTCGAGAATATGAAAGCTTAGACAATGAAAGGTTTCCAAATGTTATCAAGCTTTATAGCACTTTCTTCGACTACTTCTTTCCAGTTTTGTGTATTTTCTAAATTAAAAAAGTGGGAAAAACAATATATAACAAACCTTCAACAAAAATTCTAAGGACGCAGAGTACTTGATTTTGATGAAGAAACCTCTGGGGTTTTTGACAAGATCTATTTTGTTGATACACTATTGAACTTACAAGAGTTGATTGATGGAAGTAGAAATGACTACATGATTCATGTTCACTCTATTTCCATGTACAAGGAAATAGCAAAATTTGAAGAGGATAAAGAGGGAAAGGAAATTTTGATTGAAACGATGTATAAAACGGTTGATACAAAGATTAAAATAGTTGTGATTCTGCTTCTTGATAATAGCAATCAACTTATAGATGGAGCGAAGAACTAGCCGCCACTCAAGGACAAGAGAAAGATAGGTCATGATTTCACTGAAAAACCCTTCAAAAAATTCAGTTAGGGAAAGATGAATTCCTTAATGCAAAAGAGAGGGACATGTTCTTGCAGATGATATTTAGACATGGGAAAGGTTTTTCCTTTGATTCCTAGGGAATTGAGTGTGTAGATCCATGTCTGGTATCACCAATGATAATTTTTATGATACCACATGAACCATGTAATCTTCGGCCAACTTTGGTACTAAAAGCTCATATTACAAAGTTATCTATTGAATGAGAAAATTAGAATGGGAATTCTTGAGCCGTCAAGTGATCCCTATTCTAATCGTTGGTTTATCGTCCCAAAAAAGGATGGGTCATTGAGGCTTTATTCAGGATCTACAACCACTTAATAAAGTGACAATTAGGAATATGGGAACTGGGTGCATCATAGATGAATATGTAGAAGCTTTCTTATGGAGATCTATTTACTCAATGGGATACTTGCATTCTAGTTATGATCAATTCCAATTAGCTCTCGAGAGTCATGACTTGATGACCATGAGTACGTCACTTGGGATTGTGTGCATGTGTACCTTATCACAAGGAGCCACAAACTCAATGGCGCATATGATGAATGGCATGCATAAGGTACTTAGACATTTTATTCCACACCTGACCATGCCATTCATTCATGACATTCCAATTAAAAATTTCACAGAGAAGGACAAAGAAGCAACTCTTGATGAAAGTGGATGTAGAAATTTTTTGTTAAAGATCATATAAATGATTGTGAATCCATTCTTAGTCGACTAGAAGAGGTACATTTGACATTATCCATGGAAAAATTAGTATTTGAAGTGCAAGAACTACTAATTTTAAGAAGTCTATGTGGTCCAATAAGAAGAAAACCTTGCCCAAAGAAAGTAGATGTTATTCAAAATATGAAATAACTCTGCTCCTCGATCACTGAGGTGAGGAGATTTCTTGAGGCATGTGTTTTGTATGTTATATGGATTCCACATTTCGCACATGTAGCAGATCCACTCTATCAATTGCTATGAAAAGGGCAGAGATCTCAATGGAAGGAAATTCATAGATAAGCTATGAGGAAATGAAAAGGGTGCTCTAAGAGGGTCCATTGCTTAGAAAAGTTGATTTATATAGTGATAGCAAATCAATTCATATGACTATAGATACAAGTCCAATAGGCATAAGTCGGGTGATTGGCCATGAAAATGATCAAGGAAAAAGATATGCCATTCAGTTTGGAGCTAAGGTGCTAAATGTTTGCCAAAGAGGCTACCATCAGATCAAACAAAAACTCTGGGGAATAGTGACTGCATTGAAAAGTGAAAAAGAGTACTTAATTGGAGCAAATGTAAGAGTGGAAATAGACTCTTCGTCATTGTTAGGAATGATCGTGAATTTTTCCACTACAAACTTCGCTAAGATGGATAGCATATATCAAGCCACTAAATCTTGAGTTTGTCTATATAGCTGGGAGAAATAATGTAGTGGCTAATATGATGTCACGAGCTATATATGAACACAAAGATTTGATGACCTGAAATGATTAAGATATAGGCTCAAACTTTTATGCTTCACATGTACATACCTAGAGTCTCCATGAAGCATGAGCAAGACCGAAAAAAAATGAGCTTACTCATCAAATTGAGAAAAACAAACGCTAATATTGAATTTTTGAGAAGAAGAAATCAAAAGAACTTAGTAAGCAAAAACGAAAATAAGAAAGAAATGAGAATATTTATGACATTCAAATGGGAATAACAGAGAGATTTAACAAGAGTGAATATGAAAGCGAGTGGAAAGAAATAGGATAATATTTGAGTACCATGTCTCCTGATCCAAACTAGAGTAAATAGAAGTTCAATAACATTCGAAGAGAATCAAGTAACTAGTATTTGAAAGACAGTTTTCTCTCAAGATGCAAAATTGGAATGAGCAAAATCCTTAGCAGCTTGTAGGTTTTAATGAAACAAAGGAGAAAATTATGTGTGAGATGCATAGTCTACTTTGGGCTGAGCACGAAGGCTTTCAAGGAACCTACGAGAAGATAAAAGAAAGGTATTGGTGGCCTGGAGTGTATCTGGACATTCAGAATTATGTGGCCACATGTAAGATTTGTCAGGTGTTCTCAAATGTAAAGCATATAGATGAATTGCATCCAATGTATCCTTTAAACATCCATTATAAATGAGTTGTTGATTTGTTCACAATGCCTTTAGGGATATAGCAGATGCGATATATTGTACTCACAAGAGAAGACTTGAAAAATCATGTTGAAGGGAGAGCTTTGAGAACAAAAACCACATGTAATGTATGTAACTTTCTCGAAGATGTATTTAGTAGATTTGGCTATGTTGAAAAAGTAGTTGCTAATAGAGGTGAGCTTGACACTTAGGATGCAAAGGATTTTTTTGAAAAATATGGTATTCGTTTGTCACTCACCACAAGATATATAAATCAAACTACGAATAAGGCTTTAACTCAAGCTACAAATACACCTTTAGATCAATCTTTAATTTATACTTTTATTTCCAAATATTTGTTTCCCATGCATGTAAATACCTCAATAAATAGAACAATGCTTGAAGAAGAAGCATCAACTAGATTAACTTTAAATCAAACTATAAATATATATCCAAATCAACCTAGGGCTAGGGTTTAAATCGAGTTAGGAGTATACCTTTAGATCAGTCCTCGATCTACATTTTCTTGTCCACTTATTTGTTCCCCATGCCTATAAATATTCAAAAAGAAAGAGAAAGGGTCCTAGCATAAATATCTTCTAGAATAGTTTTAGATTGAGGTCGCAATATTCTATTAGCGGAGTAGACAATTGATGGGCTTATCTCTTAGTATTTGTTTCCTTTGCCAGTAACCCATGCAAGAACTTGTGTATATATGCATCCGTAAGAGTTAAGCTGAATAAAACCAAAAGATTACATGTGTGGAATTTGAAAATTGAAATTGTACATAAATAAAAGTGAGGGAGTTCTTTTGACCTTCTAATATAAAGATTGCATGAAACGAGTATGTAATAGATGAAGGAATGCATTAATGCTAAGAGAAATTAAGTAGATTAAGAATTTCATACATCTATTATGGTTACATGTGATACATGAAAGATTGGGATTATGTGGGTGGAACTCGAAAGCAGATTAGAGATTTTGGGAGCGAAGACCTCGAGAAGTGAAGGAAAGACTTAAACTAAGTGCTTGTATATGCTAGTATACACGAACACTTGACGAGTGGAATTATTTTATTTTTGCTTTTGATCTCCCATCAGATCCTACCTTCAAATAGATTATGATTTAGATAAGGCTTCATATACCAACTAGCTATATATGTATGTGTATGTGTTGCTAGTGTGCTATGATGGGCTAGTAGGTGGGTGAAGCTACCCTGGTCGGGTGATCAAGGCCATGAACTAATGCTAGTTTCATCATATGGCCTGACCTTTATGTTTTCATGTGCCTATATGGATTGATAGGAGGGTGAAGTCACTCAGCCAAGTGGTCAGAGCCATGAGCTGACGTCGATTTTGAATGGGGCTAGTACTGTGCATCGTGCGCTATGTCGAGTTGATAGATGAGTGGGGTAAACCTGGCATGGTGGACAGGTCCATGACTCACACCCGATTTTGGCATAGGCCGACTTCTGTAAAATAAAGGAATAAATAAATAAAAATAAAAGCAAAAAGTTTGAGCTCAGATGAAGTGCAAAAGAAAAGAAGAATAAAGTAAAAATAAAAGAAAAATAAGAAAAATATATGATGGACGTTTGGACGGTGAGAGATCAATAGGGAAAAAAAATTGTAGTTCCATAAATCAAGTTAGTAGGGATTAGTATATGCTTGTGCTTAGGATGCCCTATTGGATCTCAATAGGTTGATTGAATGGAAGAGCTAAGAAGTTTAGAGTTCACTCATATGATTATTAGTCTCATTGTATTGGCTGTAACATGGTAGGTTGTATTGGATATTGCATCTATTTATTTTCTTAATTTGTGCCACCTTTAATATACTTTCATGAAAAATGCATGTGTTTAGTTAAATTCCCCTTCGAATTGATTTACATCTGCTTGTGACTATTTGATGCTCGTTTGTATTTGTTATGTATGTAGGTTGGCGCATCCAAGGGACGCACAGGTTTAGAGGGGGTGGATGTGGACGAGATTCAAAGATCAAGCCTATGATTTGATCGGAAGCAATAATTTTAAAGCTTGATGAATGTGAGTATAAATCATCCAAAACAAGTCTGTATGTTGATATTGCAGGTAGATTTAATGAGAAAAAAATTAGCTTGAACAAAGTGCTTCTAACATACTTACATATGGGAGATTTCACTCTTTAATAAATCAATTCCCATGAAGTGATCACTTGTATGTTTGTCTGAATTTGCATATAGTCTACCACATAAGTCATTTGATGTGTCTCTGCATGATTTCCATGTATTCCTTCATAAGAACACTAAGAGCTAGCCATTAGTTGGAACCTATACATGAGCATTCCATGTGTTTGTGTGTTGTGCTCATAAAAATGTGTATGAATACATGTGTCTGTCTATGCACGATGCTGGAGCATGGCTTGCTGTCTCACCCTCTTTATATTGCCTACATGGTGGGGAAAGGCTCTCCGAGTCAGATTTCACTTCTATTAAAGCATTAGCATTCAAGATAGCAATGTCTCAACATTATACTATTGACACAATTGTAAAATGGAACCCTCACCACTTGAAGGTAGATCAAAATCATCGAAAGAGCTTGTTTGTTTGCAATTACTTGCATCTTCAAAGCATGTGGTGGTTTAAGATCTATATAAAATGGCCAGAAGGTGTATGCAAAAATTACTCATGAAGGTTTCTTTTCCAAATATTCCACCCTCAATAATGCATTGATGGACTTGTATGCCAAATGTGGTTCTACTGCAACAATTGTTTGATAAGTTTCCAGATAGAGATAGCATATGTTGGAATTCAGTAATGACTAGAAATCGACATCATGGACACAATGAAAAGCATGTGGGAGCATTTATGTGGCTAGTCACATGATATTCAAGCGAAAAGGAAGCTTTTGTGGTAGTATAGAGGGGAAGAGAGGACACATATTCGTGGCTCGAAGCACTAAGAAAGGGGGCCATCTACTAAATGGAGATCTTGAGGTTTTGATATGTTTGATCACTGGAGATTTGAGGAAAAAAAAAAGTGGCACTTGTCTCAGGGGGAAAGCATTGCTTCAAGAGGCACGCTTAAGAATGGGAACCTCCGAGGTGCTATATTCAAAGGGAGAAAGGCATTACTACAGGAGATAGCCATTGTAACAGACATGGAATATATAGCTCTTGATCTTGGATAGAAGGAAGGAGACAACACCTGAGCAACTAGACAAAGCAAGGAAAGTAACAATTACAAGAAATTCTTGCACTTTGAATAATAGAAAAGATGAGATTAAGGTTTGCATTACTCAAAAAAAGAACATAAAGGCACCTGGGTTTGCTCAGAGGAAACCCTAGGCTTGTCTATGGGGAAAGCTGCTTCAAGTAAGATCTGATCGCTGCTAACTGGCAGAATGCATCCCTGGGTGATATGAATCCTTTTGGAAGGAAATTGATTATATGAAGAATGCAATAAAGAGATGGCAAGATTTTAATGTTGAAGATCTTGGAGTGGGTCTTCTGCTTGCAGCTAAATGTTATGCATGGAACTGACCTTCCTACTTGAGAAAAAGGATGGCCATGGAAGCTAGCAATGTGGAGGGACATGTTCATAGGCTCGAGTGAGAATGGTGGTGGTTTGTTTGGTATACACAACGACCATGAGCCGGAAGGTGCCATTCCAAAGATTTTTGTTGGTTTCCACAAAGAAGATGAGTCATGCATTGATGTCTTGCATGTGAGAGATACTGTGATGCAAAATAAATGCATAAATGATTCGTGGCAAACTTAAAATAGAATTAAGGCCAGAGAAGAAGCTTTTGCTGAAGCAAGACCACGGGGGAAAAGCTTTAAGGGAGAAGAGGAGCAAGGGTGACTTCTTAAGATTATTTTAGGGAGAGATATCCAAATGGAAGTTGGCCTCTGAATCCTTCATGCATGGTGCCTTCTTCCAGCTAAAACGTTTAGGTTCATTTACTATGCTAGAGTCTTTATTGAGCTAGAAAATTAATGATTGACGGTGAGAAAAAGAGACCAAGGTTGCTTAGTATTACTCTGAGGATTGATTGCTATTGCCGAGTATAGATTTTGAAGTGAACAAGAGGTACAATCTAAGCCTTAATTGCTGCACTAAAAATTACTGCTCTTTTTGAACAATTCGGGTTTTCTTACAGCTTAGTGCGATTGGTTTCTTTTTTTAATAAAGAAAGTTCGGCCTTAAGCTACTCTCCCGGACTTGAATCAATTAAAAGAAAAGTACAAGAGAAGGGGGCTAGTGCCCACAGGATCCCCCAAATCCCTCAGAGCTTGGTGCAATTGGTTTCTTATGGTTTAATGAAATCTAGTTACTTAATATGAGGACATCTACTATTATAAGCATATGCCCTAGGCCACCTAGAGTTTAATGGTTAACCATTGTGTAACTGGATTTCTTATCAGCATCATCGCCTGTGGCAACCGGCTTGACTCCAATGGTTCATGATTTCGCTTCTATTTTTGCCTGTTCTATCAGCAGTATGCTCATGTACCGTGTTCTCTGCATCACTCTTTGTATTTCGCAGCTAGCGCGCATTGTAAAACGTACGGTGATGAAGATTAACGAAGAGTTTCATTTCCATGTATTGTCTCGTTTATGTAAGCCTACGACAGAGATGATGACTGTGTTGGACTAGAAGCTGCGTCGCTATAGCGGAATAACCATGTTGCACAGTTACATAGTGGATACATGTCCTACAGCAGCGGCAGCACGAATGATCTACATTGGAGTAGCTTATCTCTTCACACTAAACCTGCATGATTCGGTTATGCCACTTGCTGGAATTAGCTCTCAGATATGCCGTATATTACAGCGTAATACATCGTCACCAACATCAGTACCGAATTAATTTGGAGATGAAGCACAGGAATGGAGAGCTCACACTGGGCATGGACAGTCCAAAATGCTTCCATGTTTTTGGCTTTGCCGAGGAATAGGCTTACACACGTTACAGGAAGTCTTCCATACAAGCAGACAGAAGCCTGCATAAGTGGAGCTTTCCTAAAGCTTACTGGAAGTGGAACTGTAAAAGTTTCATACCAATAATGGTTGCGTTCATGAGATGTACTACTTGGGAGGTCCATCGCAAGCAGTACTATGCACGAATCTTCCACCTACTTGCACTCTTACATTTTCTTTCTGTGAGAGCTTTCCTCAGTGGCTCCAGATTCTCCACAATGAATGCCTTAATATCCTTCGATGAGGATTCTTTGTCGTTATGTCAAATCTTTCATGTCTTCCTGTTATAATCATTTCTACAGATAATCAGAAATCCGTGCTCTTTTGTTCTCTCAATGAGGCATTCTCCATCATGGATCCACATTTAGAATTCTTTTCCTGCAATCTTGAATAACTCTCCACATGCTTTAACAAGGAGCATGCTTTTGAGATCCTATGTTCTGCAAGATGTAATAGTATCCTAGGAAATGAAAGTCTTAAAAAAAACCCATTTTTCTTTATGATGCATGAATGAAGTTATCTCGGTTTAATGGAAAAAGAAAACAAATAACAGTTTGAATACATCTCAAACAGGGTATGCAAACAGATAAAACAGAACTATTTGATTTATCTTTAAGATTTTCCAAGCATGGTGAGAATGTACTCGTTTTAGGGAGATCCTCACTTTATTTTGCTTGCTTCGTTAGGATAGGGGTGGAGACTTTTGGACTTAGTTGGAAAGAGGAAAAAGCTTATTGGAAATGCCTTTGCTGCAGAATACCACTCATAAAAAGTGGCTTCACACATTTCAAGGAACTCAGAAGCTTTTCAAAAGACACACGGAAACAATATCTTATGACCATCATTACGAAAGCGAGGGTAATAAAGCATGTAACTTTGTTCAAAGATGTACTTAAATTAGAGATGGCTGAACAATAAGGAAAAGAGTTCCGATTTTTTTTCTTACTTTCACAAGATCTGATAAAAAGGGAAGCTCTTGGAAAGCAAAAGTCAATATAAACAATGCTAGAAAGTTGAGAAGCCTAGTGATGAAGCTTAGGCAAATGCTAAGGTCTTAGGGCTGTTGCAATTTCACCTATTGTTAACCTAAAAAAATCCACGGAGAGGTTTTGTGGTGATCCAGTCATTGGGCAAACAAACTATTCAGTTGTTGAGTTAGAAAAATGCAGAAAAACAAAACTATTATTTCCAATATGTAGAGCTCTTCACTTCTAATCCACTTAAAAAGGGTCCTAATAGTTGATGTTCTTCTTCAATAAAGGGAATGTAGAACCTTCCCAAAATGCATGCACTCTTGGCAATCCACTATAGTCCTAAAGATTATCATTGAGTTTGTTCCATCATTGTAATGAAAATGGAATTCAGGTCCCTAATTTACATATTAAAACATGAACAAAAACTCTATCTCAAGACCATTCTAAAAATCATGTTAAAGATTATTACACTCTGAAGCACTTTTCTTAACAGACATCTTGACTATGTGCTCGCACATGAAATATATGTGTTGTGGGATAGGCAAAATGAAAATCTAATACCGTAGACGAGAGGAGGGAAAGACTAAATGGGAGTAATGAGGAAAGGATATTATAATTATGTAGCTCCTTATATTGCCAAATTGAGCTTTTCTGAGACTTCTGTATCTAATGAGTGAGTTCAACTGTTAATGAGTTCTATATCCTCATATACAATTGCTTCTGATACACATTCCAGCTCTGTGAAAATTTAACATGACATACAACACGAATGACCCAAACAAATCAATGGATGCTTGTCACAACAACTAAGAGGAGCTACATTGGAAGATAATAGGAGGACATGTTGTTATGGAACGGATGAACTCAGAATTTTAACTCCATGATGGTGGCATTCCTATGATATTGGCAATTACTTTTCTTAATTGAAAATTATCGCTTTAAATTAAAAAGGGGGAAAATTGCAAGAAATTTAGAGATAGGTTCAGAGTAAGCTGATTGTCATTTCTTCACCTTCATGCATGACCCACTTACTCATGAGCTTATTTTTTTTCTAAGATAAACATCTTCTGGTTTTTGAAAAGGGGATAACTATTACAACTTTGAATTCTTCTAGCTAAGCAGTCTAGGGATATTTCTAAGGACCATTCTCTAGGGTGTTTCCCAAAGTTAGATGCACTCCTTTCTTCCAGATTTTCCAAAAGCTTCACGTCTTATGGCATTCCAGAGAGTTGTACAAAAGCTCATACCATTGACAAGAAGCAATTGTTTCCATAAGACTGTATGGTCTATTGCGAAGTAGTTTTTGACACTACACTAAATCCAAATGCTATTTGGGCAAAAGAAAATAGATTACCAATGTTTTTATGAGTGTTTAAACATTTTTTACATTATTCGTAGTAGTTAATCTTGATTCCAGTTTGATCATAGATCCAAATAAAGGGTGAATCTATTGATGACAGATGTATAGACCATGATCTCTCAAATGGAAATGTTATTTTTTCTTCTAGGTTCTTATGTCATGGATTGTATAAGCTCATAGACTATGCAAAATCTATGAATAATTCAACATCTACAATTCAAGATTCTAAGGCTATCTCAGATGCAAAGCTTTGGCATGCACGCTTTGGTCATCTGAATTTTGCTAGGTTGCTATGCATGCAGCAATCTAAAATGGTGTCCTCTATATGCAAAGTTGAGGCACCTTATAACAATATCTGTGAAGGCTATATTTTGGGAAAAATACAGCATTCCTCCTTCCCAAACAATTGTTCAATTCGAGTTGCTCATTGTTCGTATCGATGCTTACAGTCCTATGTGTTGTTGGTGCAAGAGAATCCAAGCCCACATACTTGGATGATTAGCATATTGCTCATGGAACCTTATATGATCAATCTCTTGTAAAATCAAGTACATTTGCCTTTGTAAAAGTGCATTACTTGCACATGAAGTTAGGAAGCGTCAAATCTCGATTCATTTGGTAGCTGATTGATGAGAGAATATATCCTATAGTTTAGGATTTACTTTTAGGTGGACTTTTGAATTTGAATTCAAAAGATTGGCTCCAACCTCAACTGTAAAATGAGGATCAAATGACCCACTTGGTATCTCGACTCTTGGAGATCATTTGGAAGGGATACATTGTGAATTGAGAGCTGACTCTATAGCTCAATTACTTCCCTCACATTGAGCAATAGATTATTTCCAATGACATTGTATTTGTATATGATCTAATACATACATTCTCATTACATCTTTACTTCACTTCTCTACCATGACTACATCTGTATAGTGATCTTCTCAGAGCTTGTTCTCATTGTATGATTGGTCATTTGTCATAATTTAAAGCGTCATAGATTCAGTATAATAACTAATTTGTAGCTACAAAATCTCATTATCATTGCTTCTCTAAATCATGAGATATTTTCACTTCATTACTCTCTAGTCTGTTGACTGATGCACCCCAAAAATGTCAGGCATATTCTATGATTTGCTAAACATCATACTCAGCATGTGGTTCATCATTTTTGTTGAAATCACTCATGATTGGTAGCTGTCTAAGTCAATTTGACATCAGCAAAAGGAATTAGGCTAATTGCTATTGTGCTCAGAGCAGTGTTCAAATTACTAAACAAGTATAGACACAAAATAGCAGGTCTATGACCTTGGATCAAATTTCTACCTATCTATTTTGATCCATTGATTAGTGGATCATGTTCCAAACAACATAGGTGATTATTTATGATCATTAGCTAGTGGTATCAGAGCAACAACAAGCAAGATGGGAGATGGATTTCCATCATTCATTGACAAATTGGATAGAAGCAACTACTCAGCATGCTCACTAAGGATGCAAGCCTACCTTCAAGGAAGAAGTCTATATGGATATATCTTAGGAGATGAAGAGATGCTAACATTCAAGAGCAAGGATCAACCCACAAGGGAAGAGCAAGAAAGGTTGAGTACATGGTGTGCAAAGGATGCTCTTGCCAAGTCTTATCTACTAAACTCAATATCTGATTTCTTATTACCTCACATTAGGAATCGCAAGATCTCCCAAGAGACTTGGGAAGTACTTTCATCATATTTCTCATCAAATACAAGAGCTAGAAAGAACCAGCTATGGATGTAGTTTACAACCCTAAAGAAACAACCAAAGCAAAGTGTGGCTGATTATGTAACCAAGATGAAGGATGTGGCTCACCAGCTTGCAAGCATTGGAGAGGAGATAGAAGAAGAACACATAGTAAGGTAGATCATCAATGGCATCAAAGCTGATGATAAGTGGGATTCCTTCACCACATCGGTGGACCTTTATATGGATATGCAGATACTTGACCTCAACACCTTAATGGGGCAACTATTCACCCACGAGACAAAGCTCAACAAGAATGGTGACAACTCTATAGGTAACCAATATTTTCCCCTTTATACAAATAAGAATAAAATTAATGATAAAGGTAAAAGCAAGAAGGATGAAGAAGAGGCTAGTACCTCTCAAGTTAACTACATAGGTAGAGGAAGAGGTACTAGAGGAAGCGATAGAGGAGGAAAGCAAGGCAAGGGAGATCCTACAACAATCCACCTTGCAACGTTTGTGGCCTTACCAACTACACCACAGAAGAATGCTTCAAGAACATAAGGAATCAAAGGGGAAGAAGCTTCCATAGAGGGAGTTATGGACAATCCAAATGCAGATTCAACAATGGAGGAAACAATTACAATCACAACTACAACCAAGGCTATAACAACAACAATTATCAAGGTGGCTTCAGAGGAAGAAGAGATTATAACAACTACACAGAAGACCAAGAAGACTCTCTACTCATCATGAACATGACAATCTGAACTTGAAGAGCCCAAAGGGAAGCATGAAGTGCACACAGGTGATGACACGACACTCTATCAAGAAAAATGGAAATGTCAAAGCTTCTGATGGTAATATGAACCTCTTAAGTAAGGTTTTATATGTGCCAACTATAACCAAAAACCTAATTAGTGTTAAATAGATTGTTGAAAAAGGCTTACAGGTCAGATTCACAAGGCATGGAGCATATGTGGAAGACCCTCAACAAGGCTTAAAGAGGATTGCAAAAGGTGAGAAATTTGGTAGATTATTTATGTTTGAGATTGAAGACACCAGAAACATAGCACTCTTCAATTACAAAAGATCAAACTCTATCTGAACTAGAGATATGGCATAAAAGGCTAGGTCATATAGGAGAAAGAACACTAAAGCAAATATGCAAGGATCAAAGTGTAGATCAAACTCTATCTGAACTAGAGATATGGCATAAAAGGTTAGGTCATATAGGAGAAAGAACACTAAAGCAAATATGCATGGATCAGAGTGTGCTTGGCATCCCCAATGTGTCCAAGCAACATATGATATACAAATGTGGAGCATGCCAATTTTTCAAAGCTCATAGGCAACCATTCAACAGAAAGGGATACATGTATGAAGACTACTTGGAGCTTGTACACACTTATGTGTGGGGTGCTAGCAAAGATCCATCAATCTCAAGTTCAAGGTACTATGTTTCATTTATAGATGATTATAGTAGATGGATAATTCTCTACTTCAATCTCAAGTTCAAGGTACTATGTTTCATTTATAGATGATTATAGTAAATGGATAATTCTCTACTTCATGAATCATAAGGATGAATTATTTACATGTTTCAAAAAGTATTTGGCATTGTTTGAGAACCAAACAGGTAGAAGCTTGAAGAGGATCAGATCTGATGGAGGTGGTGAGTACTTTTCACATGAATTTGATTTATTCTGATAGGACAGAGGTATAAAGAGAGAATTCACAACAAGATATAATCCTAAATTAAATGGAGTGGCAAAAAGAAGGAACATGTTGATAGTAGAAGTTGCAAGGTCAATGTTGAATGAGAAGAAACTACCCAACTACCTATGGGCAGAGGCCATTACCATAGCCACATATTTGGTTAATATGCTTCCATCCAAATCCGTGGATGGAATGGCAGAAGACCCTCAGTGGACCATTGCAAAATATTTGGGTGCATTGTTTATGCACACATTCCCTCATAGATTAGAGGGAAGCTTGACCCTAAAGCTGAAAAGTGTATACTCATTGGCTATGACCAAAACCACAAGGTTTACAGGCTATACAATCCCACTAAAAAAGGATTTATAGTTATTAGGGATGTTGTGTTTGATGAAAATAATTCATGGTTTGAAGATGATTGCAGGACAATCAAGTTAGCTTATGATTTGGAAAGTGATTTTCCAACTCTCACTCATGAAGATCAACAATTACCATAAGATATCGATTCAGAAGATGAAGGCATGGAAGTAAAGAGGCAAGACCAAGCTCAAGCAATTGGAGGACATTCAAAAGTCCTCCAATCAAGCACTCACGAGATCTCAAAGGGAAAGTAAAAAGCCCATAAGGTATGGCTATGACACATCATTAGTCACCAAGCATTCTGTGTATATCACTAAAGACTCTATGACAGAAGAACCTTCTTCATTTGAAGAGGCTAATAAGAAGAAAGAATGGAGAGAATCCATGCAAGAAGAAGTTGAAGCACTTCAGGAAAACCATACTTGGGATTTGGTTCCCAAAAAGAGAAGCATGAAGGTAATAGGATCTAGGTGGATATATAAAATCAAGAAAAATTTAGATGGTTCTATAAGCAGGTACAAGGCAAGGTTAGTGGCAAAAAGGTTTTCTCAAACCCATGGAGTGGACTATGAAGAAGCTTTTTCACCTCTGCCTAAGATGCCAACTATTAGGGTTTCGACAAGTATTCGTGCTTCCAAGAGTTGGAATCTATATCAGTTAGATGTCAAGAATGCATTTCTAAATGGATAGATCTCAGAAGAAGTGCATTCCATTTTGTATCTAGGAGGCACTCCATTTCTAGTTTATTTCCATTTTATATTGTATTTCCTTTGTATTTGGATGCCTTGCCATTTGCTTCTACCATTGTATTCATTCTCCTTTCAGGGGAATTATCCCACATGAGATGTACGTTGGAGAGCCCCTCCCAAATCTATATAAGGAGGGGCTTTCCCCCAATTTGTACTTGGTTAGAAGCTTGAGGAGCCTACTCCATGCTCTTGGCAAGCTCATTTATAATCCACATGAGTTTACCCATTTTATGGTCTACTCATTTTGAGTCTCACTGAGTACACTCTTCTTTTCATTTTGCTTATGCACATGTACTCTCTACATGGTATAAGATCACTAGGTGGACGTCTTGGTGGTACATTTGGCGGTGATTTTGGTGGTGGTGGTGCTATACTTTGGTGCTGTGCTTTCTCCTCGTTGAGAGAAGCCTTTTTCCATCAACTTTTGGGACTCATTTTTCCCGTTTCCGCACCCTCCCACCCCTCTTCTTCATCATTTTACACTTTGTTGAGCCTCATATTGCACATTTGCCCACCCTTCCAGCCCTCTTCTTTATCACTTCATACCTCGTTGAGCTCATTCTCCCACCCTTGTACTTTGTGATTTTGGAGTGTTGTATGGTCTTCACATGTTCTTTGTGATGCATCTCATAATGATGGCATGTCTATAAACGTTGTTTAATTTCCATTTTGGCAAAAATTTACCTAATGCATATCATTATTTTTGTGCCATTTGAATGTAAAAGTTGTGTGAAGTGCTATCCCCTTTCTCATACTCATTTCTTTCGCTTTTGTTGATGCCAACATCGGCATCAGAACCCTATCATGATATTACCAAAAAGAAGAAGATTTGCAAAAGAAGAAGATATACAAATATTACCAAAAAGCTATTCGTACTATTGTAAAAGTTGTGTAAAGTGCTATCCCCTTTCTCATACTCATTTCTTTCGCTTTTGTTGATGCCAACATCGGCATCAGAACCCTATCATGATATTACCAAAAAGAAGAAGATTTGCAAAAGAAGAAGATATACAAATATTACCAAAAAGCTATTCATACTATTGATGAGTGTAGAAAGCATGCAATGAAAAGAAGAAGAAATTTGTCATGTCTATTGCTAAAAATTCAGCAAATGCAAAGAATGATGAAGTTAACATGGCTCAAGATTTTTGGGCATGCATTGTTACATGTCATTATGATGCATCTTTGCATTCTAAATGTATGGTTGTGAGTGAGGCTGATTCGGATTGGTTCTTTGATAGTGGTGCTTCAAAATTTTTGCATCTTTGAAAGATGCAACCAAAGGAGGACATGTGGTTTGTGCAAACAATGGCTCTTATCCTATCATTGGAGTAGGAGAAATTGAGTTCACGACTGCAAATGGAGGTGTGATTCTCTTAAAAAATGCATTGTATTTACTCACTATCAAGAAGATCTTAATTACAGTTCTGTTGATTGCCAAAGCTAGACTTCATGTACACTTTATTGATGATAAGTGTATGGTTCATGATTTCATCAATGGTGATATTATCGTGATGTTCGGTACATTATGTAATGGTTTGTATCGCATGGATACATACAGTGTTGCTTTTGTGGAAGATACAATTCAGCCATTACATTCATGTGATAAGGAGACTTTAGTTAGCTTTAAAGATGTACATGAAACTTTCCTACTCTTCTTAGAGTTGTAAAGTGAAGTGTTGGTCCAAATGAGGCAATTTCTGAGCATTTACAAGTTCCACATGATGATGCAAATCATTCCATTTTTTATCCAAGTTTACATGATGCACTTTTTGATGAGAGGTTTGACATAGAAGGGCCTTAAATTATGCCTAAATGGTTGGCCTTGAATTTTAGAGATAGCAAAATAGATGCACCTTTATCATATTGTACCTATTCAAGATCTCCTAGTGCTTCTTTTGCAGAAGATTTTTATGCAATGCCTTCCTGTGGTCTTTGTGATGAGAATGAGTCTGTTTCTTTTCATAAAATTCAAGAAATTGAATGGGTGCTATGCAATCAAAATATGATGCCATTATGAAGAATGCCTCTTGTTCCACATGAGCAAGTTTATGCATTGCCCATGTGTCAAGCATTGGCAAGCAGTTAAGCACATCTTTTTCTATTTAAGTAGTACTTGGCTACTTGGATTGTTTTCTCTCAAGATTGGATCATTACCACCAAATTCACATGCTTTTTCTAACTACGATTGGGTTGGTTGTTATGATACTCATGTGTCCACTAGTGGTCTTTGCTTCATGTTTGGTAGCTCATTCATATATTGGTTGAGCAAGAAGTAGCCTATTCTGGCCACATCTAGTTGTGAGGATGAGTATAGGTCAACTTTTAGACAACTATTGGGTGTTTGTGGTTGAGATGCCTTTTGGCTGATTCGGGTGTTGGTCACTCTTTTGCCACCATAATCTTCACTAACACTCAGAGCGCAATTGCAGTTGTGAGGAACCATATGTTCCACCCTATGTTCCATGCTCACACAAAGCACATTGAGGTGCACTATCATTATATTATGGAGAGTTTCTCTATTGGAGAGATCAACTTGGTTTATGTGCCCACAAAGGATAATGTTGCAGACCGTTTCACAAAGGCTTTATGTAGGGAGAAGTTTGAAGTTGCTCACCAAGCTTTGGGCTTACTTCCTTTTGTGGATTGATCCCTTTCCACATAGTTTGACACTTCCTTATACATGAGTGCTAGGTCCTAATTAATTGCATCACTTTGAGGTGGCATATGTTGATATATTTTGGTAGTGATGTGTGTGAACACACTTAGGAACATAGAGGCACTTTTCCCCCTCTTTAGAAGGAACTTTTTGATTGATGACATGATTGCTCCTACATTATCTACATTTGTATCCACATGAGTACATCTCCATTTTGTATCTAGGAGGCACTCCATTTCTAGTTTATTTCCATTTTATATTGTACTTCCTTTGTATTTGGATGCCTTGCCATTTGCTTCTACCATTGCATTCATTCTCCTTTCAGGGGAATTATCCCACATGAGATGTAGGTTGGAGAGCTCCTCCCAAATCTATATAAGGAGGGCCTCTCCCCCAATTTGTACTTGGTTAGAAGCTTGAGGAGCCTACTCCATGCTCTTGGCAAGCTCATTTATAATCCACATGAGTTTACCCATTTCATGGTCTACTCATTTTGAGTCTCACTAAGTACACTCTTCTTTTCATTTTGCTTGTGCACATGTACTCTCTACATGGTATCAGAGCACTAGATGGAGCTCTTGGTGGTACGTTTCGCAGTGATTTTGGTGGTGGTGGTGCTATACTTTGGTGATGTGCTTTCTCCTCATTGACAAAAGCCTTTTTCCATCAATTATTGGGACTTATTTTTCCTGTTTCCCCACCTCGTTGAGCCATTCTCCCACCCTTGTATGTCTATAAACGTTGTTTAATTTCCATTTTGGCAAACTTTTACCTAATGCATATAATTATTTTTGTGCCATTTGAATGTAAAAGTTGTGTGAAGTGTTATCCCCTTTCTCATACTCATTTATTTCGCGTTAGTTGATGCCAATATTGGCATCAGAGCCCTATCTTGATATTACCAAAAAGAAAAAGATTTGCAAAAGAAGATGAGATACAAATATTACCAAAAAGCTATTCATACTATTGATGAGTGTAGAAAGCCTGTTAAGGACAATGAAAAGAAGAAGAAATCTGCCATGTCTATTGCTAAAAATTCAGCAAATGCAAAGAATGATGAAGTTAACATGGTTCAAGATTTTTGGGCATGCATTGTTACATGTCATTATGATGCATCTTTGCATTCTAAATGTATGGTTGTGAGTGAGGCTGATTCGGATTGGTTCTTTGATAGTGGTGCTTCAAAATTTTTGCATCTTTGAAAGATGCAACCAAAGGAGGACATGTGGTTTGTGCAAAAAATGGCTCTTATCCTATCATTCGAGTAGGAGAAAGTGAGTTCATGACTGCAAATGGAGGTGTGATTCTCTTAAAAAATGCATTGTATGTACCCAGTATAAAGAAGATCTTAATTACAATTCTGTTGATTGCCAAAGCTAGACTTCATGTACACTTCATTGATGATAAGTGTATCATTCATGATTTCATCAATGGTGATATTATCGGTGATGTTTGGTATATTATGTAATGGTTTGTATTGCATGGATACATATAAGAGGGATGCCTCAAATGCCTTGGTTGCTCATACTTCTTCCAAGGCTGAAATGGAGCTTTGGCATCCTTGTTTTGGTCACTTGGATTTCAATAGTTTCCTTTAATTACAAAAGAAGGACATGGTTATTGGTTTTCCAACACTTGAGTCCATTGAAAATCATGCATGTGAAGGTTGCACTTTTGAAAAAATGCATCGTGCTTCTTTTCCAAAAGATATTCATACACACACTACAAGAAAATTACAGCCTGTGCCTAGTGATGTATGTGGTCCCGTCAAGACTCCATCTTTTGGGAAGCATGTATATTTTGTTACCCTCGTTGATGATGCTACTCACCATACATGGATGTATCCCATGAAAGCAAAGAATGAGGTATTTTCTTGCTTCAAGGCATTTTTAGCTATGGCTGAAAATTTTTCTTCAAACAAGCTTTTGACTCTATGTGCGGATCGTGGTGGTGAATACATGGCACATGAGTTTAATGCTTTTCTTCATGAAAGAGGTATTTCACATCAATGTACATGCCATATACACCTCACCAAAATGGTGTTGTTGAGCATAAAAATAGTAATCTCCTTGAAATGGCACGATGTATGGCTAAAGGAAAGCACCTTCCTGACACGTTTTGGATGGACGCAGTCATGTGTGCAAACTATGTGTTACAATGCTACCCTAAAAAGTCATTGAGATTCATCACTCCTTATGAGGCTTGGAATGGACATAAGCCAATGGTTAGTCATATGTGCGTGTTTGGTTGTTTGGTATATGCTCTTATGCCATCACAACAACGTCACAAACTTGATGAGAATGCAAAGAAATGTATATTTGTTGGTTATAGTGTTGAAAGTAAGGGATATCATTTGTACCAACCATTGAGGAACACAATTATTGTGAGTCGAGATGTGGTATTTGTTGAAAATTTAGTTTTCCCTCTAGTTGAATGCAAAAAAAAGCCAATACTTAGCTCACAAGATGTGTTCAATACACTCATGTCTTTGTTCCAAACTGATGTGCTTGACTATGGCCATGTAGATCAGCCAACTGAGGCTCAAAGGGCTGAAAATTTCCATCAAAATAGAGCTCAAAATTCACATAATTTCCAGCCAAACATGGTTGAAATTTTTCACCCAAAATTGTCAAAGCTATTGGAAACTTCCAGTCATATATGGTTGAACATTTGCATCAAAATATGGCTGAAAATGAGCATGATGAAATTCAGCACATGCATTATATACATGTTCATGATGTATTACATAATGAAGGCATGTCTATCAAGTGTGCACAAACTATGCCAAAGTGGTTGAAACAAAATTTGCAGGATAACAAATTGAGTGCACCTTTACTTGGTAGAACAAGATCAAGCTCTCACCGTGCATCAAGTAATTTTTTGCATTATTCTCTTATTGCAATAGCATGTAATGAAGAGCCACTTACTTTTGAAGATGCATGTGATGGTCCACAATTCATGAGTGCTATGCAATTAGAAATGGATCCCATACATAGGAATGGCACTTGGGAGTTATGTGAATTGCCAAAAGGAAAAAATGACATTGGTACAAAGTGGGTTTACAAGATTAAGAGAAAGTTTAATAATAGCATTGATTGCTACAAAGCTATATTGGTTGCCAAATGATATGTGCAACAATATGGCATTGACTATGAGGAAACTTTTGCACCTACTTCATGCATGACTACCATTTGTACCATGGTTGCATTGGCTGCCCATTGAGGTTGGAAAGTACATCAATTGCACATAAAAATAGCTTTCTTGAATGGTGATTTGCAAGAAGAGGTCTATGTGAGGCAACCTTCTAGATTTTCTATGAGAGGGAAAAAGCATGTGGTTAGGATGTGCAAAGAAAATTACAACCATGATGCACAAAGGAACTCATGAAGACATGTTGGAAGAAAGCATGACAACCATCATGACATTAAAAAAAGGATGTGCAAAGAAAATTACAACCATAGAAAAATTCAAAGGTGATCCATAAACAAAGTAGGATCAAAGAAAATTATGCAAGCCTAGAAGACATGAAGCCATGAAGGCATACAAAGATAGAAAGTTGCAAAGAGAGGACAACAAAGAGGAAGATAGTGAAGCAACAAGGATATGTACATCCAAGGTGATCTCGTTCATTTTATAATCTTTTATAAAGCATGTCTTATGATAGGGATCGAAGAAGAGCTCTTACTCAAAGCCAAAGAATAAAAGATGAAGCTAAAGAATCTTGGAAGAAAAGAAAGAAGATCACCAACCTATCAAAGGAAGAGATACGAGGAAGATAGAAGCAAAAGACGAAGAGGACAAGTATTGGAGAGTAGCATGGACGCCCAATTGTAGCTTGAGGGGGAATGTTGAAAATTATGGAACTTGTGCAAGCTCCAATTGTGATGCTTGACACATACTCACCTCTCATTATTTTCCTCTTCATCATTTATGTATTTCATGTAAACTCAAAACGAAGCTAGGTCGTGAAAATATAAAGAGCACTCTCATAACCTTAAAGGAGAGTGTTGAATTAAATGTGCAAATGTATTTATGGCTTTGCTAAAAGCCAAACTATAATTAGAGAGATGGAATACTAAACAGGATGTGACCTTATCCACATGGATTGATTTGGACCACCAAAAGTCACCCAAGGCAATGGAAGGACAAAGGACAAGGAGTGAAAGATCAAGAGGTGAGAGAAGATGCAAGGGTAGGTGAATAGACACAAATGCCCATGCACATATCTCTATGTATAGAAGTCATCTGAATGTGAAAATTTTTGGAGATGAAAAGGAGGTGGTTTAAAAGCATTTCTTGATCATTCTCTCACCAATGGATATCAGAAGGACCCACTATAGTGTGCTACAAGGCACATAGGTATTCCAACTGCATACCTTTCTGTACACAACCACATGGGAAGGTGATATCTCTCCATGTATTGATCCATTTGGATATCTCCAAATATCTCTCGCTTGTTAGAAATCTATTTCTTCTTTGTTATGTTTGTAAAATATCTCTACTAGATGGTTCTCTAGTAGTTAGTAGGAACATTTCTTATGAACCTCCATTTTTTGCTTAACCTAAGTTGAAAGGTAGTCCATCTTTATATAGTTGGTTGCCTTGTCATATAACTCTTTCTATCTCCCTCTCTTTCGTCTTGCTATTACTCCCTTTCCCTCTCCCTCTTTCTAGATCTCCCTCTCGCTTCTCTTAGAAATGACCATAGATTCATGTGATCTCTAAACCAAGTGATCCACTTAGCCTGGTGGTTAGTTCTCAATGTTGAGAAGGAGGAGGTCCAACCCCCATGGGGAGCATAGGGAGAGAGTTTTGCCTAGAGAGCCTTCTAACTCAAGTTAACATGAGTTAAGTTGAGTCTAAACAGATTTAACGTGAGTGGGAGTACACCTACCACTACTCGAATCTAGTGAAAGGTGCTACAGTAGTTGTGGACATCACACCAACCACTAGTGGACTCTAGTGGAAGATTTTAAAGGAGTGGTGGAGATCTTGCATGCACTTGTGGACTCTAGTTACATTTGTGATCCTCATGAATTCGAGTAGCTATATATAGAGGAATAAGGTTGGGAGGAGATTCATCTCTCTAGCATGTGGTGGTGGTTGTAATAGCTAGTTTGTTGCATGTGTATGAGAGTAGGATTAAATTTTGGAGTAAAGATTTTTCAAAAATCAAGGTATAAAGAGGTAAAAGGGTATAGACATACCCTAGGTGTTTGACCTAAAAGTTCTTTGCAAGACCTAATAGATGTATGAAATAGAATGCACCTTCATCTTAGCTCTCAATATTGCCTATTAAAGGATCACTGAAAATGACCATGAGAGCATTTTAAAGACCCAAAAAGAAGGCCAAACTCAAGATGTATTTTTCTGGATAGAAAAAAGCATCCACTGATGTGGGACATTAGAATGGGAACTCCATTTGAATTTTTTTTTGTGATGTCCAGAAAGAAAAAAGACCTCATGATTCATAAAAAGCATCAATCATGTTATCTCTTTCTTGGGAAAGTGCATTAAGTTAAGGTACTTAGACAACTAGAAGAAAGGATAAAGCAATGAATGAGAGTTATTCTCTAACATTCAAATCAAAACTAAAGTCTTTCAAGCTTCACGCAATCAAAGCTGTGAATTGAGTTCAGGTTCAAAGGTTCAAGATCCTTTCAACCAAGGCTCAAAAGACTAAGTTGAGCACCAAGCTCCTAGTGTAACTCAGTAAATTCAATCTCTTGAGTCAAAGTAACACACAAGAATATCATAAATGAATTCATAAAGATATTGAATAAAGGAAAAATCAACTTTGTCTCAAGTGAAGCATTAGTGTTTTGAGTAAGAATATCATCAAAAGAACTCGATGGGTTGAAACATTGATGTTTTCTTACTGCATTAGTATCTTGTGGTGAGATGATGTTTTGGATTTGCTCCAAGAATCTGTTTGACAATTCATTTCCTTTCTCTTAGAAATAAATAAATTTCTTCATCAATCTTTGAAAAGGGAAATTCTTGAGTGACATAGAGTCTGAATCTAATTTTATTTTTCATTCCCTACCTTGCACTCAAATTATCTTATCAAGTGCAAATCTAGATGGTGTTTGGAAAAATTTGGGTAGGGATCCCACCACCGAGTTGAAACATGTTCTTCTTAGGTTAGAACATGAGGATCAAGGGGGATACCTACAGTTACTATATATACATTCATTTTCATGGACCAAAATCTTTCCCAAGAGGGGAAAAATGTAATAAAGTAAGTCTATAATCTGATTCTTTGGTCAGTTTAGTTATATCTAAAATTGGACATCATTTGATCACTTGTGTGTATGGCCAAAGAAATCGAGACTAGACTTAAGCATAGGTTCATATCTCTCTAAAAACAATTTATCCAATTAGCCTAGTGCTTGAGTCTCAACCTTGGGAAATGGAGGTGATGGGTTCAACCCCCATGGGGAGCATGGGGAGAGATTTTTGGCCAAAGAGCCTTCTAACTCAAGTTGGTGTGAGTTAACTTGAGTCTAGAGAGACTTGAGTGGCGAGTACACCTACCACTAGTCAACTCTAGTGGAAGGTGCTAAAGTAGTAATAGAGATCATACCAACCACTAGTGGACTCTATTGGAAGATATTAAAGGAGTGGTGGAGACCCACATGCACTTCTGGACTCCACTTACATTTGTGGCCCTCATTGATTGAGTAGCTATATAAAGATGCATAAGTTTTGGAGGAGATTTATCTCTCTAGTGCATGGTGATCCTAATAGTTAGTTTTTTTGCAAGGTGCATTTAAGTTTCTGTCTGTCAAAGTTTGCACTAGCCATTTAGGCATAGTTTCTACCTCTTCTATGTTTGTGATCTCATCAACAAGTGCATCATGTAAATCTGCATTGAAAATGGAGAAATGGAAGATCAACATTAACATTTGAACCTATGAAGGCTTCAAAATTTCCATATTTGGACTAGCACTTGAATGTCCACTTGTGAAAAGAAGTAAGAAAGTGTCATACAGATCTTGAGAAATAATTGATGTCTCCTTTGTACATCAAAGTAAAGGTTGAATAAAACAACATCACAAATGCATTTATGCTATGGATGATAAAAAAGATACCCTTTTCTCTCAAAATCCTACCTAGAAAAAATACATTTCACAACCTTATCATCCAATTTTATGTGTTGTTAATCACGCACTAATGCATATTCGAGACAACCAAAAACATGAAAATGATCAATAGATGGCTTGCGGTCATACCAAGCCTCATATGCAGTAATAGTCTCCAATGCTTTGGCGGGACACCTACGAGGTACATAGGTTTCATACATAATAGCCTAAATCTAGAAGCTACATGCTAATGCTTAACTTTTGATCATACACCTCCACATTTCCATGATAGACTTGTTCTTCCTTTTAGCAAATCCATTTTTTTGAGGTTTATATGCCAATGTACTACATTGATTTTTGACATGTACTTAGCCAAAAATGCATGAAACTCAAAAAAATTATATCCTTGATCAAAATAGAGGGTTCCCATTTTACATGTTGACATATTTTAAGGCATAAACAACAATTTTTTAAAGCACATAAATAGCTAAGAATTTTCTTTCAACGGATAAACCCATGCATGCCTAGATGACTTAGGTAATTCTGAAATGAAGGGGTTCTCATAGGACCACAAACATCACTATGAACAAGCTAAAATTTATGTGGATCTCTAGTTCAACCATCTTGTGGGAAGGAGGAATGCTTCAGTTTGCCCAAAATATAGTCTTTATAAACAGGCAGAGGGTGCCTCAAGTTGGGCATAGAGGAAACCATTTTAGACTTTTGCAGGTGAAGCAAACTAGCAACATTCATACGACCAAAGTGTGCATGTCAAAGCATTGCATTTGAGATAGCCTAATAATCATGAGTTGCACATGTTGAATCATTCATATATTTTGCATAATCTATGATCTTATATAGCCCATAACATAAAATTCCAAAAGAAATGATGACATGATCATTTGAGAGATCATGGATTGTACATCTATCATCAAAAGTTTGGAAAACCAATCTAAAATTGGCTAGTGTTGAAACTCATAATTGGTTTTTCTTGATCCTTGGCACATAAAAGGCATCTCACAATGTGAAAGAACTACCATCAATAGTATTCAGAATTATCTTTCCAACTCCCATTAGAGGAGATGAGGATTTGTTAGCACATATGACAGTATTCCATATAGGAGCAAGCTCATTTGAAGTGAAGAAATTGCACTACAAGGTAATATGTTTGGTTGCATCACAATCAAAGTATCTAACAACTCCAGACATACATTGTTCATGTGAAGGTGGATCATAGCTACAAATAGTAGTAAATTCGCATTCTTCATTCTAAACAATATTAGGATTTTAGATTTCAATCATAGTTTCCTATAAATATTTTTATGCAATGCACTTACACAAAATCCAAGAAATTCATCTAATCCTACTCATGCATAGGTACGCCATATAATTCCCAAGTAAATATATGATTGAAAGTCATTTTGAGATCACTTCCAACTTCTTCATATATTTTCTTCATTTAGTGATTTCTTCACTTCATATGTCTTTTCTTCAACAACAACCCTTAATGTACTATAACTTCTAGTTTTTAGCAAGGAAGAAAGTATAAACTTTTGTTTGTTAATTTTATAAATTTGTAACTCTTTTGGTTTTTAAAGGAAAGGTTTAACCCCCTATTCCAAGCAAAGGATCTAGAAGAATGCATTGGCAAGAACTAGGATCTCTATCGGATATACTTATCATGCACTAACATATGCTTGCTTATAAAAATGAATCAATCTTCCTACTTAAGCTTCAAATTCTAATTGCCCTATCCTACTTTGATTGCATTCATAATGATTTTAAAAATAATTTCAAGCAATTGCATTCCTACTCAAACCAAATTTGGTACTTATAAGTTGATAATCATCATTAGCCAGTTTTTAAGTTTTGAAACTATGCATGCAAAGTATTCAATGCAATGAAAATAAATATATAAAAATAGAAAAGAATAGGTTCCACACCCATCATTTTGGTTCTTCTTCAATCATATCATCATCCTTCAATATATGTTACTCAACACTTTTATTTCTTGCAAAGATAGATTCTTATTTCTCTTTTGCTTGATTTCAAAGGTTTACAAGATTTTGAAGCAGTTTTTAAATGTTTCTCAAGTTTCTCCATAATATCATCAAGTAGTTGTTTCTCTATTTTGGTAACTTTTTCATCGTAGTTTGTTTTTGCATGCGTTCCTTTTTTGCTCTTTTGTTCTTAAATTTGAGTATTTCCTTGATTTTCTATATCAAGGTCAAGTTGAGGTTGTAATTTTGTAACTTTCTCTTGATCAAATAATTGCTCATTAGCTAGAAGGATCAAATCAAAGATAGAAATCTTGATGTTTCTTTGACTGCTTGAATGTCTTTTTGAGATTTAGTTTTATCTACATCCATTTGCTCTTCCAATATTTTTTCAATGTTTTGATTTTCTACTTCTATTGTTCACTTTTGTGTTCTTTCATAAGTTTATCTTGATTCTTAATTAGTAGCTTACTCTTTTGTTCATCACATTTCTTGTTGTCATGTCTTTTTGGTTTCCATATTTGTTTAATTTTTTTAAATGGTTTTGGTTTAGTTTTTGTCTATTCAAAGTATTCCTTCATCCCACCTCTTCCTACATTCAAATGTAAAGGTGATTGTTCTTGATAATTACAAATTTTTCTTTCATTTGCAATTACTAGTTTATGTCTACAAGCATCTTTATATGCCCTACAATCCCAAAACACATGACCAAATTGATCATGCGAAAAACATCTTAAAGCTCACTTCTCAAACCTATTTGATTTTCTAGGTGTGACTCTACAGATGAATCTTCTATGGTCAATTGAATGTTTCTAATCTGATGTATATGTAGACATACCTTGGACCCTTATGTTGGAGTTTGAGGTCTGCAAATGCATGCGAACAACACAAGGAAGAAAAAGAATCTTGGAGCACAACACACAATACCGATTGTATTACCAAGTGAATGTACAAAGATAACTCATCTATTAGGGTTATAAGCATATATACAAGCCACAAAAAAAACCTCCTAAAGAGGGAAATTGAAGTGTCTTGATAGTCCTGAATGTGTTCATGCACATCACTACCAAAATATATCAACAAATCCCCCCTAGGAGTGATGCCGTGAACAAGGAGGTGGTAGTCATGTATAAGGAAGTGCCAAGCTATGTGGAAATAGATCAATCCACAAAAGGAAGTAAGCCCAAATCTTTGTGGAAAGCTTCAAACTTCTCTTGAGGTAGAGCTTTTGTGAAAAGATCTGTAACCTTCTCTTGTGTAAGCACATATGCCAAACTGATATCTCCAACAGAGAACATCTCCCTGGCATAATGATAATGCACTTGAATGTGCTTTGTGTGAGCATGGAACATAGGGTTCCTCAGAATTACCAATGCACTCTGACTATCAGTAAAGACGGTGGTGATAGAAGACTGAACAACCATCCCAAACCAACCAAAAGGCATCTAAGCCACACACACCCAACAGTCATTGTGAAAGTTGCCCTATACTCAACCTCACAACTAGAAGTGGTCATAGTAGGCTGCTTGTTGTAGATTTAGTATAGATAATATTTCATGATGTTGGATTACTATTATAAGTAAGCTTTAGACATAGAAGGCCAACTACCAACCTTTGAAACCCAACTCCTTATGGAATATCTACATCCATCTAGCAAACGAGAGACACATTTTTACCTCACCTAGAGTAATGAGCTACTCAAGAAGTATCCATACATGATGGACACGTGTAACCTTGCTCCCTTGAATATTATTTATAATCCATATTATGATCTTGTTCCATGCCCCCAAATTTCAAATCATTTTCTATTAAAGTGCACAACAACTAATATTGCAAACGTCGCCTAAATTATCCCTTCAACATGGGCCCTACAACACCCATACTTCACTATATGCTTAGATAATTCAAATTCTAGGAAGACCATGTTCACAATGTTCATGAAAGTGCATCACCCACATGCCAACATCTCCAGGTTTGAATTTGGTAATGATGATTTTCTCTTAATGCCACCCCAGACTAACAAAAGCTATATGTCTCACACTCTGTAGTCAAGCGCCTCCTAGAATGCTACAAACAGATTTTCGAAGATGCATTTACAATGATCTTCTAGGAGTATCACTTAGAAGTATTTATGTCACACGCAAAAAATCTCTTGCACATTTGTGTTAAATTGCAATAATCTAAGCACATGTGCTTCCTAAAAGAAACCATACCAAGCTCTATACATTGGAAATATCTAGGGCATGACTTGGCACATGGAATCTACATAGAAAAGCACACCATAGCCCTATAACTCTTGCAAAATTACATTGACTATTCTCATTCAAAAGGTTCCATGAGAGACGATGTGTGTGAGATGGAGGGGGTGTTTAAAATGGCACTAGAGGAGATCAAACTAAGTTCAAACTTTTTAAGAGCATAATCTACCATTGGAGGTTTGTAAGTGCGTAGAAGAGTTCCCACAATTTTCACTTTACTCATGTAATGTCCAAATAGTGATTTTAACCACTAATTTTATGTAAAATATCCAACTTTTTTACATCTAGCTCCATCTTGTCAAAGTCAAAGATTCTTTGAGCTTGAGGAGCCTTAGGAAAAGTGGTGTATTTTTTTCCATAATTTTTAGAGCTCGTGTGGAACCCCAAATTATCATTAGGACCTAATTCTTAGTTCTGAAACACGATGTGAAATCGTTCATAGCTTGTGTGAGATTATGAAGAATTGTAACTATATTGTAATCTTTTTTTTATCTAATTAAATTCTCCGTTGTTACTCATTGTTTTTGTTCCTTGTGTCTGTGTGTGTGGATTCATTTTATGTTCATGTTTGTAGTGTGTATAGTCTCATTCTTCACGCGCTCACAATCCTCATATGAGTCCCTTCTCTCCACGATTGATAATTTCAGATAAGTATAATGCTGATAATGTTGGTGCACTCATCATTGTTCATACTTGAGGTGTGTAAGAGAGTCATAGACTCACTTGCACATAGAAAACACACTATCATGTATGAAAATTTCCTAAAATTTTTGCAATCTTGCAAAATAGCCAAAGATGTTGTGGTAAAGTCTTCAATCTAACTCGCTCATCAAAGAAATGTGCATATTTTTCATACCTTTTCGGTTCTCACATCTCCTAAAAATTCTAAATAACATCAGCCGATGGATTTTCATCATTCCATTCCCTTATTATATTTCAAATTGATTTGGTCATACATGATAATGCTAGCCATACAATCTGCAACCAAAATCTTATGACTAAGATTAGAGAGGCGCAGTAAGCTTTGGAGTGTTTGGATCTATCTACGACGGACTGACGAAGATGTCAAACGGATGCTGCTGAAGCAGTGCGGTTGGCCTGGGTGCTGCTGACGGACTGGCTGCTGAGGATTGGCCCCAGACGGACGGGTTGCTGTACCGTCTATGATAATCAATAAGAAAGAAACATCTTGGCCTCGTTAGCGGAGCTCACAACAGAGAGCAGGAAGAACGACAGAACTTCACATTAACGCACCAACCAGCAGGTCTGAGATCTTGCCGACGTGTCCATCATCGGCAGTGCGATCGACTGGACATAAAGAAGTGTGTCCATCGTGAGAAGTGTGTCCGTCGTGATCGACTGGACATAAAGAAGCGTGTCCATCGTGAGCAGTGTGTCCGTCGCGATCGAGTGACTGGACACGATCGATTGCTTCTTGCGGGGCGGTGTGTCCATCGTGATGTGCATCGGTCGCGATTCACTAACTTGTCAGTCGCCGAACGCCTCGGGAATGGCATCGGTCGCGACAGACGAACTGACGAAGATGTCAAACGGATGCTGCTGAAGCAGTGCCGACGTGTCCATCATCGGCAGTGCGATCGACTGGACATAAAGAAGTGTGTCCATCGTGAGCAGTGTGTCCGTCGCGATCGACTGGACATAAAGAAGTGTGTCCATCGTGAGCAGTGTGTCCGTCGCGATCGCGTGACTGGACACGATCGATTGCTTCTTGCGGGGCGGTGTGTCCATCGTGATGTGCATCGGTTGCGATTCACTGACTTGTCAGTCGCCGAACGCCTCGGGAATGTGTGCCCATCAGCCATGATATTCTAGTGGGCCGATTTTCAGACTTAATTTCGTGCGCCTCGTCTATCCATCACGTTTGTTTGGTTCCTTTTCTTTAAGAAATCTTTTAAGAAAAAATTAAAAAAAGAAGGTTTTATGATGGTCATCTGCAATTAAAGGGTAGAAAATGGGGCTTGTAACAAGATTCAATGCTCGTGAGTAGTGAGTGCGTGGCCTAATTCAAAGAAAAAAGAAAAGTAAAAAGAAAAAAAAAAGAGATAAGAAAAAAGGAAAAAAAAAAAAGAGAGAAAAGAGACAAAAGATACAAAAAATGAAGGGATGACCGAGGGCTACTCAAGATAGGTGCATTAGTCATGGATTTGGCGACCCCCTCTCTTGTGAGAAGTAACCTGGCCCCTCCTCCCAGGGAGACCGATAACCTGGCCTCTTTGTTGGAGGGGGGCTCTTGTGCCGCCCTAGGGGCCTTCGAGAGTGCTGAACCCCCCGTGGTCTCCCTCAATAGATCCGCAATTCTGTCAACTCAGGAGGAGCTCAAGAAAGTTTGCCTCGTCGGCCAAATGTTCGGCCCTAAGCCCCCGCTCGAAACTGTGCGACAGTGGCTTCGCAACGAGTGGTTCCCCCGCGGGCTAGTTGTTTGTAAGTGTCAATTCTTACCGGCAAGCCACTTGCTGCTAGTCTTTGAAAATGAAGATATGGCGTTTCGAGCCCTTAGCGTCGGAACTTGGCAACTCGGTCAGGCAACCCTGTGCCTATTCAGATGGTCCCCTGATTTTACTCCCGACAAATCGAAATCGCTTCGGTACCCTCTCTGGGTTGAGCTCCCTAACCTGCCATACTTCTTGTACAACTTCGTGTGGGACATCGTTTCTCCTATCGGCAAGCCGTTGGCCTCACGCGAGGACATTGGTGGTCTCATTTATGAAGGTGCAAGACACTCGTTCAACGCTCGGTGGCACCCTCAAATCTGTGTCGAGGCTGACCTTAGTATGCCACTTCCATCTAAGATCAAACTGGACTTGGGCGAAGGGGATGTATGGGAGCAAGACATCAGTTACAAAAACCTTCCCAACGCGTGCTTTCGTTGTGGCCAACAAGGTCACAGGATCAAAGATTGCCCTTTGAGACGAAAAAGCAAGCGAAATCAAGAAGCCCCCAAAAATGCTCAAGATAGCAATGGAGCATTGAATCACTCGACGAAAGTAGAGGAACTCAAGGGTCCCCTTAATCCAGAAGCTGATGCAGACGGGTTCATCGAAGTCAGAAGAAGAAGGAAAAGAAGCCCTAGGGCAACCTCTGAGCAAAACAACATGTCAGTTATCCCCTCCAGCAACTTGTATTGCAATCTGGAAAAGGAAATCAATGAGTTTGACTACCCAGGTGGGAACCAACTTGAGGTGGACACCGACGTCAAAGGCCTAGAGATCCTTGACAGTAAAGAAACCTTGCAGGAGGGTTACACTACAAGCAAAGAAGACGGCTTTACTACTAGCAACGAAGATAACATGGATAGTGAAAGCTCCATCATCGGATCGACTATTCCAGAAACGGAGCTGAAAACGGTGCCCAGTTCTTCCCAGCAGGAGGCATCCCGCAAAGGAAAACAACCTATGGAGTTACCGTGGAAAAGCCCCCACAAGAACCTAATGCTAACTCGGGATCCGATCCGAGCGAAAAAGAAAGATGAATCCAAGAAAAGAAAGGACAAAGCTCCCTCCCGCAAAGAGGGCTCACTGCGACAATGATCATCATCTCGTTAAATGCTAGAGGGCTAACCGACCCCTCAAGAGCGATCATCATTGGTCAATGGCTTCGCGACATTAGCCTAAACCCAGATTTTATTTGTATTCAAGAGATTAAAATTGACGGAGAAGACCTCCAAAAACGGCTTAGACATGTCTCCTCGACCCATGTTTGGATTTCAACGGCGCATCAGCGGGGGTCCGATGGAACGGTAATCGGTATTAATCAACTCTGGTTTGAAAAGCTTGAGAACTCCATTGAAGATGTATGCCATCGATGGATTGCTGTTTCTTTCGGTGCTCCCTTTTGTTTTACTTTAGTTTCTTTGTATGCCCCTAATGGGGAGTTAGAGAGACTTAACACTTGGGCCTCCTTGGACTCGCTCCCCCACAACGTGCTTATTTGTGGTGACTTCAACATGGTAGAGGACCCTATGGACAGATGGATGGGCAAGGGCAGGGTCATCGATAGTCGGGAGAAAGAAACGTGGGACAAAACTAAACTACACTTGGATTTGGTCGAATTCAAAGACTCGAAGGGCTTTTCTTAGTCAAATCTCCAAGCAGGCGAGGACCTGAGGAAAGCTAGACTTGATAGATGCTACATTTCTCAGAGTTTTACTCATCAGTGGGGCCACCCCTCCCTCTCGCAACGCACCGACCTCACCATCTCTGATCACTACCCGATCGTCATCACTTTTCAACCCCCCACCAAGATCCGTAAGGCTCCGTGGTTCCATGCCAGTGTGCCCTCCTTCTCTCTCCCCTCCGTCCATCAAGAAATTTCTGATGTGTGGAAGGAGGCATTCGCCTCTGGCTTGTCCCCAGCCAAGTGTTGGAGAAGTGTGGTCGATAAGTCACGACAGATCATGATTAGATCCAGGAAGATGCTTGAGACTGTGCGGCGGGCTCGTAGAGAAGCTCTATATCATAGACTCTGGTGGCTCGAGGAGGAAGTGAACAAAGGAAAATCTCAAGCCCAGAAAGGACTTCGAAAGATCAGAGCGCTGCTGAGATACGAGGAAGAGATACAAAGGAAAAATTTGCAAATTTTCTTCAAGGAGTGGTGGGTTGGCAAAGCCGACAAACCCACCAAAGAGATGTGCCGTATCCTCAAAAGGAAACACAACAGAGAATCGATCCCCTTATTGCTAGACGCAAATGGCAATGTATGCAATACGGAAGAAGATAATTTTGGGATCATTGAAGGGCACTTCACGAGACTCCTGGGGACCTCAAACTCCCTCTCCCACCATAGAAGGGACTGTATGGCTGCCATATCTAGGGTTTCCCCCCACAGGATACCACCCAACCTTCACTCTCTGCTTCATGCCTCTATCTCTGAAGCCGAAATCATTGAGGTCATTGATGCCCTCCCCTCAGGTAAAAGCCCGGGACCCGACGGGCTCACTAATGAGTTCTTTAAATCCTTCATGTTGGTGGTTGCCACCCCTCTTCGTTTGGTTTGGCAAGAGGCACTCAAGTTTGGCGCGCTTCCTTCTTGTCTCAACAATGGCATTATCAAGCTAGTACACAAAAAAGGGGAAAAGAACAGAATAGAGAACTGGCGTCCCATTACAATGCTCCAAACAGGATACAAGATCATCGCCAAAGTCATTGCCAACAGAATCTCTTGCCACTTGAGAGCGTGGTTAAGCGAGGACCAAAAAGGTTTCATCAAAGGCAGGTCAATTTTGGAAACCATTATAGATATCTGGGAAGGTCTTGAATTTGCAAATGAGTCTAAACAAGAAGTAGTTTTCCTCAAGATCGACTTTGATAAAGCCTACGACAGGCTAGAATGGGACTATATTCTACAGTCGCTACAAGATCTTGGATGTAGTTAGAAATTCACCAAGATGATCGCGACCCTTCTCGGAAACGCATCGACCCAAATTAACATTAATGGAAATCTTTCAAAGGTGATCAAACTTAGAAGATCTATCAGACAAGGGTGCCCATTGGCTCCCCTTCTCTTTGCCATTGCCACAGAAGGGCTTAGCAGGCTGGTGGAGCATCAGGTGGAAGTTGGTAACATTAAAGGCCTTCGTTTGCCGCATGACCACAGTCAGATCACCATGAGACTTTTTGCCGACGATATGAACGCTTTTGTGCACAATGATAGTACCAGCCTTGAGACGTTCTGGAAGTGTCTTGCTACTTTTTGTGAAGCCTCTGGATCCATAATCAACCACTCTAAGACCGCCTTTAGAGCTATTGGTGGGTCACAGCCCGACCTTCTCATTGATCATGGCTGTCAAATCATTCTGCAGGGCCAAATTTTTCAGCTTCTTGGGATTCCCTTGGGGTTTGGCGTATCTATGGAACAGCGGTGGAACTATAGTTTGTATACTTACACTCAAGTATTCTTTATCATTCTTTCTTTTTTCTCCCATAGTTACTCTGGCCATATTGGCCTTTAGTGGGAGATTGTTACCGTTAGTGTCCAGTGAAGTATTTCGATGGCGTGCACCACACTAGACTTTCCTTCTTGAAGTAGAAAAACGAGCTCCTGTCGCCGCACACAGTACTCCGCACGGATGTTGTAGAATACGCAGAAAACGCAGTACACAGGGAGCACGAAGACAGACTTCTTAGGTCTTACAAATGCGGTCGAACTTACAGTCTGTGACTGACCAGGCCACTATATGTTTTATTAAAGAACATATACAAAGAAGTGTCCGGTGGCCATTTGGCCTTTCACATGGACACTAACGGTAACAATCTCCCACTAAAGGCCAATATGGCCAGAGTAACTATGGGAGAAAAAAGAAAGAATGATAAAGAATACCTGAGTGTAAGTATACAAACTATACCTCCCACCTGATGGGCATGTTACACAGTATATAAGTGACTGCGTAAGATCAAGAATCAAGTAACCCCCATCAAGTGACAACAGTGTCGAAAGCTATCCTGTGGTAGAGCTTTAGTCAAAGCATCTGCAACATTATCTCGAGTGTGAACCTTCTCAAGAATAATGCTCTCAGTGGCTAAGCAATCTCTAATGAAGTGATACCTCACCTCAATGTGCTTGGTCTTTGCATGATAGACCGGATTCTTAGCCAAAGCAATGGCACTCTGACTATCACTGAGCAAGTGAGGTACATGCTGAGGCAAACCCATATCACAAGCAAGACGAGAAAGCCACAATGCTTCCTTACATGCCTCACTTGCTGCAACATACTCTGCTTCTGTGGTGGAAACAGCTGTACATTCTTGAAGACGAGATCTCCAAGAGATAGCACCTCCAGCAAAATGAAAAATGTACCCTGATGTAGACTTACGATTGTCTACACAACCAGCATAGTCAGAATCTGTGTAACCAATAATGGATGCTTTCCCTCTACCTAAGCATAGACACTTGTCCTTAGTGCCACTCAGATATCTCAAAATCATTTTGACCGCTTCCCAATGTTTCTTGCCAGGATTAGACATATATCTGCTCACAACTCCCACTGCAAATGCAATGTCTGGTCTCGTAGCTACCATAGCATACATGAGACTACCAACAGCAGACTGATAGGGAATTTTGGTCATGAATTCCTTTTCCTCATCTGATTTGGGGCAGTCATCCTTGCTCAATTTCACATATGTGGGTAAAGGTGTACTCAATGCCTTTCCACCCTGCATATTGAATCGATGAAGTACTTTGGATATGTACTCACTTTGAGACAAGTATATGCATCTTTTACTCCTATCACGAGTAATGCGCATGCCAAGAATATGTTTGGCATCCCCCAAATCCTTCATATCAAATGTCTGACTCAACTTCTTTTTGAGAATTGACAAATCGTAAGAGGACTTCCCAGCAATCAACATATCATCGACGTAAAGTATCAAGCATATCAAGCTGCCATCAGAACATCTCTTTGTGTAGAGACAATGATCCTCATTGCTCCGAGAATAGCCTTGGGACTTCATAAAAGCATCAAACTTTTGGTACCATTGTCTAGGAGACTGTTTAAGTCCATACAAGCTCTTCTTGAGCTTACAAACTAGACTTTCCTTGCCAGGAACTACATAACCCTCTGGTTGTTCCATATAGATCTCATCTGTAAGATCTCCATGCAAGAAAGCTGTTTTCACATCCATTTGGACTAGCTCTAAGTCCTCCATTGCAACGAATCCAAGCAACATGCGCAAAGTAGTCATCTTGACCACTGGAGAGAAGATTTCCTCAAAATCAACACCATGTTGTTGCTTAAAACCCTTTGCAACAAGTCGTGCTTTATATTTTGAAGAAGCACTATCTGATGTGAATTTCAGCTTATATACCCATTTACATGGTAAAGCTTTCCTGCCCTTTGGCAAAGGTACTAAGTCCCAAGTACCATTCTTGTGAATAGAATCCAACTCACTCTTCATGGCACGCTCCCACTTGACATGATCCTCTGTCTGCATAGCCTCTTTGTAGCAAGAGGGCTCACCGGCATCTGTTAGCATAACAAAATCTAAACCTGGAACATATCTATCAGGTGGATATGAGACACGTGCAGAACGTCTCAATGGTTGCTGAACAGGAACATGTGCAGACTGATCTGAATGGACATTCTCTTGAACATCCCTATGTGTAGCATTTTTATGCATGCTAACCGGAGGACTAGTATCCTCAAACACCACTCTTCTCACTTCAACCTCCTTAATCGGCTGTTTATGCATCTTAGACTCATTAAAAATGACATCACTACTTCTGATCACTGACCGTGTTTCAGGATCCCATAAGCGATATCCAAATTGTCCTTCTCGACCATATCCAAGAAAAATGCATTTCTTTGACTTATGGTCCAACTTCTGTCTAAGATTCTTGGGTATATGAACATATGCTTCACACCCAAAAACTCGAAGATGATCATAATATGGTGGTTTCCCTGTCCATAACTCTTGTGCCACTTTCAGACCTTTGGCAGTACTAGGTGAAAGGTTAATCACATGAACTGCAGTCAATACTGCTTCTGCCCAAAAACCTTGTGAGAGGTTTGCATGATGCAACATAGAGACTACTCTATCTTGAATAGTTCTATTCATCCTCTCAGCTACACCATTCTGTACTGGGGTATAAGGAGCTGTAAACTCTCTACGAATCCCTCTACACTGACAGAAAAGGCTGAATTCATGTGAGGTATACTCACCCCCATTATCTGAACGTAAAGCCTTAAGCTTAGTTCCTTTTTCAGTCTCAACTGAAGCAAGCCATTTTCTGAAAGTAGGAAATACATCATCCTTCGATTTGATAGGATATACCCAGACTTTTCTAGTAGCATCATCTATGAAAGTGACAAAGTAAAGAGAACCACCTAAGGACCTAGTGGGCATAGGACCACACACATCTGTATGAACAAGATCTAAAGGCTGAATTGAAGAGTCAATGTGCGTTTTATGCACATTTCTGGTTTGCTTTCCATATTGACAATGCTCACAAAATGAAAAATCAGAGAAAGATAACACAGGTAAGTAGCCAGAACGAGAAAGATTTTCCATTCCACTACGAGATATATGGCCCAAACGACCATGCCAAATACAAGCCATAGGCTGTTCAGTAACAGCTAACAAGTGTTCTTTCTGTGATACAAATAAAGGGTAAAGTGAGCCAACTTTCCTTCCTTTTGCAATAACCATATTGCCCTTTGATATACGAAAGGACTGAGCATAGAAGACCACCTTGTAACCAAGGTCATCAAGTTGACCAACTGACATCAAACTGCGTGATAACTGAGGTACATGGCGTACATTATGCATAGTAAATTTTGAACCATCAATGAACTGCACAACCACATCTCCAATCCCCACAACATCACACTGGTAAGAGTCACCAAGTCTCACGGTACCAAGAGACTTTGCTGCATAATTAGAGAACCATTCTCTATGTGGTGTCACATGGAAAGAAGCACCAGAATCTAGCAGCCAGGTGTGGGAAAGAGAATCAGCCATAAGTGCCTCAGATGGCACAGTACTATCAAGTGTCAACACATCAGCATCATCAGAAATAGCATTAATTTCTTCAATCTTCACAGTCGAAGTAGATGGTGCAGGTAACTGTTTAACATGCCCATCAACATTCTGTCCTTTACCTTTAGCATTCTTTAATGCATAACAGTCTTTCTTCATGTGTCCTTTCTTATGACAATAATGGCATTCAATATCCCTCTTCCTTGATTTACTTCTGCTCTTATTCCGTTGACCATTCTTTTCCTTGTTCTTGCTCCTGCCACGTTGTTGATTCTTTCCTTGGTAAGAATCACGAACATTATATGCATCTCCACTCTGAGTGCCAACCATAGATTTTCTACGAATCTCCTCACTCAAGAGTGCTCCACATATGTCATCATAGACGAGTTTACCACCTGGTGCACTATTGCTAATAGCTGTGCAAAATGTATCCCATGATGATGGCAGGGTGCATAACAGCAATACTGCTTTCATTTCATTGTCCATATCCATTTTCTGAGCCTGTAACTGGGAGAATATGGCATCAAACTCATTTAGATGAGCAGCAACACTATCTGTGTCCTTCATACGAAGGTCGTATAATTTTCTCATCAGATATACTTTATTTGATGCCGTCTCTTTTTCATATGTATTGCATAACTTCTTCCAAAGCTCCTCTGCACTTTCACAGTCTAATACTGTAAAGTAAACATTATCTGCTAGGTGCAAGCGAATGGTAGACCTGGCCATTTCATCTAACTCATCCCAATCATCTTCATCCATGTCAGCAGGCTTCTTTGAAATCCCATTTACTGGCTTCCATTGCCTTCTTTGAATCAGCACATCTTTAATCTGATTCTTCCATAGAGCAAAGTTTGTGCCATCAAATTTTCGGATCTCAAAATGGTCTTTGCCCTGCAAGTTATAGCTCCTCCTCGGAACGCTAGCACTAGACCCTGATCCACCGGATGTGCCTGAGACCTCTGATGCCATGATCGTAGAGAACTGAATAGAATGATAATGGAGCTAGAAGAGTCTAAACACCAACAAATAAGTGTATCAAGGAGTAAATCGACCACTATATAGTTGACTAAACCAGAAATCTGGAAAAATTTTGCCAGAGTATCCTCTACAAAATTAGCATATGACCAATGTCAAAGTATCATAAAACTGCAAGTACTGACATGTCTACCTGCATAGTGAATCACTGACTCCACTGTATATAATCAGTTACCCAATAGAAGCCAACTAGGCTTATCGAGCACCTATGAACAACTATCATACATCTCCTATGGCGAGGCTGGGTAAGTCTTCCACGTGCATCACCGAAGAGACCCCGACATCTGGGTGTCTCCCAGTTAAGAAAACCTCACCACGACCCTCTTTATCAAACGTAAAAAGGCTTTATGCAAAGAACGTAACCGCTATATCAATGCCCACATGGACGTACATAAGCGGCATCCACAGAAGCGTACATGGTGTGTATGTGCTCAATATATGCAGTAAAATGACACTGAAAGGCTGAATACACAGCCCAAAAACTAGCCAATAACACCTGCAAGTGTCTGTCAACTCTGATGTTTTAGGCTTTAAAAACCTGCACAAATTTGCAGCGACTGCTCCCACCAAAACTGAAAACCCCTCGAGAAACCTGTAGTTTTACGAGTGTGGCTGAAAATACAGCCCCAAAGGTTGATATTTATTGTCTGAGAAGTACAAGGAACACTCTTCTTGATGTTCTTGGACCTGTGTGAAGAGAACTACGTGCAAAAGTACTCCAAAATGGCTCCAAAAACACCCCAAAATTGCTTCAGAAATAGGCTTTAAAAGCAAAAATGAAGCTTTGAGGGACCAAAACTTGTTCAAGGTAATGCCAACCTTAGTCTTTCCCCTTCTTCAAACACCACAAGAGTGTAGCTTAGTGGCAAGAGATTGCCGCGGTTAAGCGAGCTCTGGGGGGAACAGTACTGGGATGGGTGACCTCCCGGGAAGTACCGGGAACCTCTATATTCCTTGATCGTTGAGGTCCTCCCTCGCGCGCAGCCAACGGCGCCAACGGTGACTTCAGTGACTCGGATGACAAGGTATGCCAAGGTCTATGCCTTGGTCGCCGCCTTAGTCATAACCCTTGGAGAAAACCTGGGAGAAAACGCTTCGCTCGCACAAAAGGAACAAAGCTTTTTGCCTCGAACTGCTCTGATACCAGTGAAGTATTTCGATGGCGTGCACCACACTAGACTCTCCTTCTTGAAGTAGAAAAACGAGCTCCTGTCGCCGCACACAGTACTACGCACGGATGTTGTAGAATACGCAGAAAACACAGTACACAAGGAGCACGAAGACAGACTTCTTAGGTCTTACAAATGCGGTCGAACTTACAGTCTGTGACTGACCAGGCCACTATATGTTTTATTAAAGAAGATATACAAAGAAGTGTCCGGTGGCCATTTGGCCTTTCACATGGACACTAACGGTAACAGGAACTGGGTGCTTGCCAAACTCGAAAACAAGCTTAACTATTGGAGAGGTATGCAAATCAATCTTGCTGGTCGTGCTATGGTTATCAACACGTTCCTCTTATCATCTACCATTTATTTCCTTTCTTGTTGGAGACCGAAAGAGCATGATCTGTCCAAACTGGATAGTATTTGTAGAAACTTCCTTTGGACGGGCGACCACAATAGGAGGGGGGTGCCTAAAATCAAATGGTCCATCTGCACCAGCCATAGAGATAGTGGGGGACTTGGTATCTTGGACATTGGGTGCATGGCTAACAAACTGTCGGCCAAATGGATGATTAAGGCTTGGTGCAACGGGGAGGCCTCGTGGGCCAAGCTGATCTTCAGAAACAAGAATGAGTTGGCGCTCATGGGCTTCCCAAATTGGAAGAATCTTGACATCTTGACCTTGTTGTTTTCCCCGATCCCCGTCTTCCCGAAAGGCTCTAATCTGGTGTGCTCCCTTTGGAAGAGTTGGAATAAAGTCAAAAGCTTCACAAGAATAAGTGAAGACTGGAAGTGGGCTGCCGGTATCAGACAAAACGACTCTATCTGGTTTCTGATCCATGGCATCCGGAGTGTGGAATCTTGGAACATTCAAAATGCCAAGAAGCTATGGAACAAAGGCTTCAAAAAATGGAAACATCTCTGGAAACAAGACACCAACCGCTGGATCAACTTTGAGGATATTGATCCTAGCATCAACATTTCGCATGAAGAATGGAACACGTTGCAAAGCAGATGTCTCGCCTGGGACCGACACAAAGTTCGCCTTCTCATGGGACACGACATGTCGAGCTCGCTTGGTCTCAAATGGCACAATGGGAATAGCCTATCAAAAGTCCCGAACATCAAAGAAACGATCGACTATCAGGTTAACCTCAACAAAAAGTGGTGCCTGTCATGGACGCGGCTTCGGTGGGACACGAAGTTCATGGCTATCTGGCACCCCCTCATAGAAATCAAAAAGTCTGTCCTCTTATGGCAAATCCTTCATCATGGAATCTGGACCAACCTTAAGGCTAGCAAAATTTGTGGGATCCCTCCTTGGTGCAAACGCTGCCACCGGTCTATCGAAGATGTTTCACACATCTTCTTTACCTGCCCCAACTCCAACAGACTCTGGCAGGTGGTTGGAAAGAGAATTAGACTTCAAAAACGTCTCAGTTGGCAGCAAGCCCTGCTGGGAGAAGCGATCGGCTGCTCCGCAACTCTCTGGAACGCCATCAGAGGGGAGGTCCTATGGAAAATCTGGCGGGAAAGATGTGCTTTCAACTTCGGTGACTCCCCCAAGGAGTGGTCAATTGAGAAATCGTTGTTCCTCCTTGGCAAAAGGATTGTCAACTATAAAAAATCCCCCCCCCCTTTGGGCATCATCAAGTACTCCTTTTGATCGATAACAAGCTTGAACCCAAGTGGGCCCCACATGAGGGTGATGAGAGGGTAATTAACCTTCTTTGTAATGTCATCTAAGCTCTGTAAAAGCTTCCCCTGCTTTGTGGGATTTGGGGGGTCCCGTGGGCACTAGTCCCCTTCTCTTGTACTTTTCTTTATTTAATTCAAGTCCGGGAGAGTAGGCTATTGCCGAACTTCCTTTATATTAACAAAATCTTATGACTATCTAAACAGAATAGCATAATACCTATTTTTGGGATTAGTATACTAGGAATCATTCCACTATTATACTAAAAGATATTCTCTTATCCAGCATTGTTTATATCATATTATTGCTTCATCATCGATTTTCATACATTTTTGGCGAGATGGAAAGCATTATACCAATCCGTCGGTGGATCAAATTACATAATCGTTTGAGAAAAAAGAATACTGTTAATGATTCTTGATAAAAAACAGTCCTTGGGAGAAGGAATTATCTATCGAACGTTGAGTGCTAATAATGGTGTAATCTAATCTAATATAATTTCTTATAAGTAGATTGTTAAAATTAAACTTCAAAATTGCTCATAAACGTAACATCCATGGATAATATTTATGTATATACACACGCATAGACACACAGATACACATATGGGGAGATATGTAAATACACATACATAGACACACAGATACACATATGGGGAGATAAATTGCTCATAAACGTAACATCCATGGATAATATTTATGTATATACACATACATAGACACACAAATACACATACACACATGGGGAGATATGGTAAGAGAGAGATGAGGCGATAAAGATAAATAAATAAAGGGGATATATAGAGAGTTAATAGAGAGAGGGAGGATATAAATGGAGCGTGTGATAAAGATCCAAAAGATACATAAAAACCTAGGTAAAGAGATGGATAGAAAGAAAGAAAGACAATATATTTATATATGCCTCTCTTTATATATTGATTTATATTGGCACACTCGTTTGTGTGTGTATATATATATATATATATATATATATATATATATATATATATATATATATATATATATATATATTGATTTATATTGGCACACTCGTTTGTGTATATATATATATATATATATATTGATTTATATTGGCACACTCGTTTGTGTATATATATATATATATATATATATATATATATATATATATATATATATATATATATATATGTATGTGTGTGTGTGTCCGCGTGTGTGTCTATAGAACTACACACACAAACATATATATATATATATATATATATATATATATATATATATATATATATATGTGTGTGTGTGCGCGCGCGCGCGCGAATTTTGTATATTTATCTCTTCCTATCTTATTACACACATTCTTGTATTTCTCTCACACTCTCTTTCTACCCGCCCTCTCTCAAATTTTATCCATATTTGAGCGCCCTCTCTCAAATTTTATCCATATTTGAGAGACCTTCGTATTCCTCTTTCTATCTCCCTCTCTATCGTCTTCCTATTATTCTCTTTTCTTTCTCCTTGTTTCTTGATCTCCCTTTTCGAGACATTTGTTTACCTCTCTTTATACTTTCCCACCTTCACTACCTCTATTCCCTTATGTGACTCATTTGCTTCCGATGACAGAAAGTGTGCGACGTGGGCAAAGATGAGAGAGAGAGAGAGGATACACTGATTTGCTTGCAAAAGTGAGAAAGAGAAAATCAATAACTTTTCTGAATCGCTTACGTGATATCCAAGGAGGCGTTAGGCTTTAAGTTTGAGGGAGCTTTCCAACTTTTCTTTTTTGAGAAGGTTCTATGTGGTTTTCAAAGTGATTCAAAGTTTCTTCACATGGTTCTATGTAGTTTTCAAAAGCGATTGAAAGCTTCCTTTGAAGAGTTGATGGATAAGCTTATATTAGCTCAGAGCTGATAGGTACTTATTCACCAAATTTATTTGGTAAGATTTTACAGCAAGTCGTTGATGGAATGGACATAAAAAGGTATTCTGAATTCAATGATTGAGATCTTTTTTTTTTTTTAAGTACAATGAATTGGAAAGACACACACCCGACCTCGTAAGATAGAGGTATCCATCTTAGAGAATTTTGAAGCATTCAATTCGAGGTGGGACTTGAACCCTGGCCATCTTCCTAAGAGTACAAGACACATCCGCTAAACGACCCCATTGGATAATGATTGAGATCTTTGTCCTACGCATGATGTAACAATCATAATATTTTTAATGTTTAGGTATGTGTTTGTGCGCGTGTGTGCACGTGAGAGAGAGATAGAGAGAGAGAGATATAAATAAACTATGTGAGACGAAGGCTAGAGAAAAAAGAGAGCATGTGGCTCTTCCACTCTTTTAAGGACCGCCCCTTTTGAAAATCTCCAATGATATTGCACTTTAATTCCATAATATTGGAATTTCATTCCATATTTTCTCTCTTATGGTGTAGTTACATATCAATTGAAGAACTACTCTTTTTCAAATGTCTAAGAATATTTGTATTGAGTTCTATGTTTTTTTTATTTTTCTGTAGTTTTTGATATCCTTGTTTTGATCAGTATTAAGAAGAGGCTTACTTGTTTATATATCCCACATTACCTTTTAAACTTCTATTAGAGACCATGTGGATGAGGCATAGAACAAATATATCTCTAGTTAGGTATGGAATTGTGACAGATATTTTCTACTTAAATCAGTGATCTATGCAAAGACTAAAAAGGTTGGTTTCAAAGAACTGAAAAGTTGATAGTAACATGAGACATTATACAATTCAAGTTTCGAATACCCACAAAGACACATTGTAAGCTCATATCCATAACCTAAATGTAAAAAAAGATTGAAAGTGCTTGAAAGGAATAGAATGGGAGCAATGTAGTGCCTTGAGTGATGAGTTTTGGATCAACTATCCACTATAGAACATGCCCTTTATCATTTGGGGACTTTGATTCACCTTATGAATTTTAACTTAGTGTAATGAAACACCTTATCTCATTCGTAACATCACAATGAACAAGTTGATGCAAAACAGAGTTATCTATCAAACGACTTTGAAGAACTTTCTATTTATGGATGGAAAGTTCAACTTGGAATGCTCAGTGCTCTCAACTTGATTACAATTGGTCAAATTCATCTTAGAGGATGTTTCCTAGCAGTGTAAAGTTTTCTGTTGTGTACCATATACTCAATTATAAGCAATAGATACTTTGATTATTGTTGATATATCTAGGTAGTGATGTGTGTGAACACTCTAGGACCATTGTCGGGGAGTTCGTGATAAGGAGAAAGAAGAGTACTCTAATATATCTAACACTCCATGTTAATTTCATACTTAATAAATCATCAATCATTTTCTGCTTTGCAAATGTACACCTTTGTGCTGTGCTGCGAACTTGCAATACATATTTTGAACAGACGAAATTAAATAGGCAAGAAATCTTATGGGCACTCAGTTAAAGGTAGATCATCCTCCAAATCTATCACTGGTATGTCTGCTTAGACCCTAGTGAGATCCTCTAAGCCTTCCTTGAATAGCACTCTCCATCATTTCTGCCAATCGCGCCAATGTATTAAAAGTGGGAAAATGCATACCTTCATAGCTCTATCTCCCGCTTCAACGCTGTCCTCCTTCCCATATTGGTCGTGATGTCCCGATTTAGCACAGCAGCCCCTTCTGCCATAGCGTTCATGTTAGAGGTTTGCAACGTGTACGGGTTGGCCTGACAATTGGTGAGCATAATCTGAGCTCGTTTCGGCCTCTGAATGCACTATTAGAGTGCCTATGTAGGAAATTTCATCTTTTTGTGCTAAAGATATATATAGGTTTTGGTTCACCAGTATAAGTGCCTCGAAGTTTGCTACAGGTTAAGTAGAACTTGACACGATAGTTCTGTTCAACTTTTTGAGATATAGTAATTTTTCTGCATAAGGGTATTTTAGTCAGTGGCCATGGCTGAAAGTAGTGATGTATTTTGTATGTTGGCTATTGAGGATAAATTGGACAATACTAATTACCCATTATGGGCTTATATGATGCATCATGTATTGGTTGCAAAAGGATTGTGGAAAATTATGGAGGGTGTTGAAAAGCATCCTATTACACCTACAAATATAGTTATTGAAGTTGATGCATATGGCATTGAAAAATATCCTATTGCACCTGCAAATACAATTATTGAAGCAAATGCAGATGGCATTGAAGATGGTGATATTCTTCAGGTTCCTGTTCGTGTTGCAGTTCCTACTGCACCTACTATAGAGCAACTTTGTTGGGATGGCAGAGATGCTTAGACACATGCATTGATAGCTTTATCTACTAAACGTGCCATTATTCCTGACATTTGCTCTTACAAAATAGCTAAGGATGCTTGGGATACACTTACCACTTTATATCAGGCAAGGAATGAGGCTCGTGTTGCTTACCTTTGCAAACAATTGGAGAGTGAGCACATGAATCAAGGAGATTCCATGGATAGTTTTTTGTCAGACATTAAAGATTTGAAGGAGTAGTTGATTTCTGCTGATGAAGTCTTGCTTGATAGTTCACTTGTGCATACTACTATGAATGGTCTCCCATGTTCAGATCAAAGTTTTTCTTCTACTCTTCGAATGATGATGAAAGGTAATCCAAATGCCTTAACATTTGCGGAGTTAAACTCTGTTCTATTGTAGGAAGATCAATCTATGATGAACACGTCCATTATGAATGTTTTAGATCAAGCTTTTCTAGCTAGTCAGAAGGGCAAGGGTAAATGGATCTCTTCTACTAGCAAGCAAAAATTTGCTAATTTTGCACTATCAAAGAAGGATGACACAGATGAGAAGAAAATAGAGAAGCAAAAAATGTTTTGCAAATAATGTAAAGGAAATCATGTCATAAAGAGTTGTCCAAAATTGATTGTTAAAGAGGTAAGGAAGAAAGAGGTTGGAATACTTGTTTCAGAGGCCTCTACACCCAAAACAGAGTCCACTAATCTTGTGAAGAATGAAGAATGGGTATTTACCATTGTTTGCAGTTATGACCAACGTTCTCATGAAGAGTGTATGTTTGCAGTACACTTAGATGTTTGGTACTTTGATAGTGGGACAACCAAATATATTACCTCACAACACAGTTTCTTCACTTCACTCAAGCTTGCCCTACAAGGAATACTATCACATACACCAACAACTCATCTTATCTTGTCATGGGAGTTGGTAAGGTCATTTTGACTACTGCTGATGGCAGTTCTTTTACATTGTGGGATGCTTTATTTGTGACAGGGATCAAGAGGAATCTATTATTAGTTTTAGCTTTAGCCAAGATTGGCTTGGTTGTGAAATTTATTGATGATAGATGTACAGTTCATGATATGTCAAATGGTGATGTCATTATTACTTTTGGCATTATATGTCATCGGCTATATAAGCTAATAGGCTATGAAAAATTTGTGAATGATTCAGTATGTGGAGTACATAATTCTCAGATTATGTCTGATGCAAAGCTTTGGCATGCATGCTTTGGTCATCTAAATTTTTCTAGTTTGTTATGCCTCCAAAAATCAGACATGGTGTCCTCTCTACCCAAACTTGAGGTACCTGGTAAACATGTCTGTGAAGATTGTATTTTGGGAAATGCATCATTCCTCATTCCCAAAAGATGGTTCAATTCGAGCTACTCATAAATTGTAGCTTGTTCACAATGATGTCTGTGGTCCTATGCAGACACCCTCTTTTGGAAACTATCTTTACTTCGTGACTTTCATTAATGATTTTTCCAAGTATGCATGGGTACATCCATTGAAAGCAAAGTCCAAAGTGTTTATGTGCTTCAAACATTTTGTGGTTTTGGCTGAAAATCTTTAAGCATGTAAAATGTGCACCCTCCATTTTGATTGAGGGGGGAATATATGTCTTTTGATTTTAATGCATTTCTGACTGAACATGGGATAAAACACCAGTGTATAGTGCCATATACACCTCAACAGAATGGAGTTGCTAAAAGGAAGAATAGGTCACTTATGGAGATGGCGAGGTGTATGGTCAAGAGTCGGGCTTTAGCACGTCGTTTCTAGCTTGAAGCTGTAATGTGCGCATCATATGTACTATGTCCCACTAAAGCATTGCCATCTATCACTCCATACGAGGCTTGGCATGGTTGCAAGCCATCTATTTCTCACCTATGTGTCTTTGGTTGTCTGGCATATGCATTAGTGCCTGAACAACAATGCAAGAAATTCAATGATACAGCAGTGAAATGTATTTTTGTTGGGTACAGTTATCATACTCGTTCAAGCTCTCATAGTGCTTCTTTTGCATCATATTGCTATGATATGACTACCTCTAGTCTCTATGATGCAAATGAGCTTCTTTCATTTGATGAAGCACAAAATTCAAAAAATTAGATGGCTATTATGCAATGAGAATATGATGCTATTATGAAAAATGGTACCTCATCTTTATGTGATTTGCCTCATGGCAAGAAGGCCATTGGCACTAAGTGGGTATACAAGTTGAAGCTTAAGCTTGATGGAAACGTTGATAGGTATAAGGCTACGCTTGTTGCAAATGGTCATGCTCAAGGAAGAGAAATTGATTTTGATGACACCTTTGCTCCTACATGTTGAATGACTACTATTCGTAGCACCTATGCACTTGCAACTCATCATGGTTGGAATGTACATTAGTTGGACATTAAAACTGCATTTCTAAATGGTCACTTGCATGAAGAAGTATATGCTTTCAGCCCCATGGTTTTGTGCAGAAAGGGAATGAAAACAAAGTGTGCAGGTTGAAAAAGGCATTATATGGTTTGAAGCAAGCACCACATGCTTGGTAGGAAAAGATACATGCCTACCTGATTGCACATGGTTTTGAGGACAGTCCAACTGAGAGCACCTTATATGTTAAGCATGCAAATGATATACTTTTGATCATTGTTGTCTATGTTGATGTATATGTTGATGACATGCTACTCACTAGTCCTCATGGGAAGCATATTGCTGATTTTAAGGCTAATCTGCATGCCTCATTTGAGATGTCAAATTTGGGGCATTTGAATCATTATTTGGGCATTCAATTTATGCAAATTTATGGCAGAATAGCTTTGTGTCAAACAAAATATATTGACACATTATTGCAGTGTTTTGTCCTTGAACACTACAAACATATTGCCACTCCTATGGAGACAGGTTTAAGATTGATTCTTCATGATGCTAGAGATGCAGTTCATGTTTTTCTCTATGAGTAGGTTGTTGGATGCTTGATTTACTTATGCATTAATTGGCTAGATATTTAGTTTGCTATCTCAGAGATGAGTAGGTTTAATCATTGGCCAAGTGTCAAGCATTGGCATGTGGTTAAGCGCATCTTTTGTTACTTGAGTGGTACCTGACTACTTGGATTGTTTTATCCCAACGGAGGATCACTACCACCAGATTTACATGCTTTTTTTTACTTTGATTGGGCTAGTTGCTATGACACTCGTGTATCCACTAGTGGTTTTTGCTTCATGCTTGGTAGCTCGTGCATATCTTGGTTGAGCAAGAAGGAGCCTACTGCGGCCACTTCTAGTTGTGAGGTTGAGTATAGGGTAGCTTTCACAGCAACTGTTGAGTGTGTGTGGCTCAGATGCCTTATGGCTAATTTGGGTGTTGGTCAGTTGTCTGCCACCACCATCTTCATTGATAGTTAGAGTGCATCAACAGTTGTGACGAACCCTATGTTCCATGCTCGCACTAAGCACATTGAGGTGCACTATCATTATGTCAGAGAGAGGTTCTCTGCTAGAGAGATCAATTTGGCATATGTGCCCACACAAGAGAACATTACAAAACTTTTCATGAAGGCTCTGTCTAGGGAGAAGTTTGAAGCTTTTTGCAAAGCTTTGGGCTTACTTCCTTTTGTCAATTGATTCCACATAGCTTGGCACTTCCTTATACATGTGCCAGATCCTCGTTCACCACATCACTCCCGGGGGGGATTTATTGATATATTTAGGTAGTGATCCGTGTGAACACTCTAGGATTGTAGGAGTACTTTTTTCCCTCTTTGGGAGGTTTTTCCCCTTGGCTTGTATATATGCCTATAACCCTAATGGGTCATGCATCTTTATACATTCTCTTGGTAATACGTTCAGCATTGTGTGTTGTGCTCCAAGCTTCTTCTTCTTTCTTGTGATGTTCACATGCTTCTGTAGACCTCAAACTCCAACAATTATAAGTTTAACATCAAGAGGGGGTTACCCCAACTTTCCAAAGAGTAGTAGTAAGAGACCCTGCGGTAGTAGTTTGCTTATAACAAATAGTACTCCAAATGCTACAAGCTTTTCAACAATGCAAATAGATAGTAATATCTTTCTAACAAACGCTTAATTAATAAATTCTAACTTGTGAATAGGTAGAATCAAGCTTTTCAAGTCTTCTCACTTTCGAGATGATGACATGGAGAAAAGGAGTATTGAGCAAAGTGTAGATCAAATCTGATTGTATTATTTTCTAACTCTAAATAAAAGTACATGGAGTGTCTATATATACTTCTCGAAATCTCCTTCTAGTATTCCATGATTCCAAACAGTCAAAATTAGTTCTAAATCCTCATGGGATTGAATTAATTATAACATATGCCTTTTCCTACAATCTAGGAAATAAAGAGTCAAATTCAAAATTGATTGAAATTTTGATAGGAGATTTCAACTACTTGTTTTGTGGCTTTCAAAATTCTAATTAAATCCTCAAATAAAGAGTAAAGGATATGATGCAAGAATAATCATATGATTTTACAAAAACATGTGTGTGAGGCCCTATGAATAGCCACAACACTAAGGTTCATTTGATAAAACGTTCTTAGTTTATCCATGATGAGTTCTCCTTCAAGCATGGTGAATGGATTTGAGTTTTGATAGATCCCCCTCAAGCTAAATCATGCTCGAGTCTTCAAGCTGAAATGATTTGTAAACCCATAATTTCTTTGAACCTGCAAAGCTTTACTCCATCTAGAGCTTTGTTCATCTATCTACCACTTGCTTATCTGTTGGAACAAATGACACATCAATCTCCTTTGATTAGAGTTTCTCCCTAACAAAATGGTAATGAGACTCTATATGTTTTGTTCATGCATGGTATACAAGATTAGTTGCTAGATGCATTGAACTCAAGTTGTCTCCAAAAATGTGAGGTTTGGAGCTCACAAATCCCAAATTTGTATATAACTCCTTCAACCATATAGCTTCCTATGTGGCTACTATCAAGCCTTTGTACTTAGCTTCAATTGAGGATAATGCCACTATGGGTTGCTTCTTTGAACTCCAAGTAACAAGTTCTGATGGTGTAAATGCTAGAAATCTTGATGTACTTCTCTTGTCATCCTTGAATCCTACCCAATCTACATCTAAATGTAATTTGAGATCCAAACCACATGTATAAGAGTAAAATATGCCTTCGCTGATTTTGCCTTTAAGATACTTGAGCACTCTTTTAACTACATCTACATGTGGCTTCCTTGTGGAGTGCATAAACTTACTAAGTACTCCAATAGTATAGGATATATCTATCCTTGTATGTGTAGCATAAATTAGACTACCAACAAGACTTTGATATTCCTTTATATCTTCTATGTATTTTCCTTCATAAACACTAAGTTTATGGTTCATCTCCATATGTGTTACAACAAGTTTGACATTATCCATTTTAAACTTAAGGAGTAGATCTTGAATATACCTTCTTTGAGCCAAGTACACCCCTTAATCTATATGGATAAGCTACATCCCTATGAAGAGTGTGAGTTCTCCAAGGACACTGATCTTGAATACCACTTGCATGTGTTTCTTGATTCTTTCTATCCCAATCATATCATCACCTATCATAATTATGTCATCTACATAGACACATAAATAGCAAACTTTATCATGTACTTAGTTTGAATCCTTGATCCTGCAAGTAGGTTATTAATCTGTGGTTCCAAGATCTAGGAGCTTGTCTTAGACCATACAATGTTTTATTAAGTTTGCAAATATAATTAGGATAGCTAGGGCTTTCATACCTTGGGGGTTGTGACATATGTGACTCCTCATTGATCCATCCATTTAAGAAAGCATTTTTCACATCAAGTTGAAGTAGCTTCCAATTCCTTGCAACTACAATACTTATAAAGGTTCTGATGGTGGTTGTCTTGGCTATAGGTGAAAAAGTTTCTTCATAGTCTATGCCCTATATTTGAGCACATCACTTAGCAACCAATCTGGTTTTATACCTAATAATATAGCCATCTGAATTTCTTTTCACTTTGTACACCCACCTGTAGCCTATTACCTTTGCATTGGTTTGCATAGGAACCAACTCCCAAGTTTCATCTCTTTAAGAGCTTTTATTTCCAATTTCATGGAGAGTTATCTTTTGCTTCTTCATAAATAGAGGGTTCTTTTGAAGTTGAATCTTTGGCCAAATAGATGGTATGTTTCGTTATAAATGTTGAGTCATAACCATACCTCTCATATTGTCCTCTTTCGCTTGTTGATCTTCTAGGAGTATGTTTGGAGCATTCTCCACATTCTTGCATCTTGGCCTTCCCTCTAGATTTCCATAGTTTGTAATCTCTTTCTTGCTCTCATCTTGTTCTTCTTTTGAATCACTTCTAAAGTCCAACACTTTTGCATCATGCTTATTGTCTAATGGAAGAAACTTTATATCAAGTTCATAGGGTAGATTTACCTTCTGCTTGTCTTCTTCATACCATGACCTATGTTCTTCAAATGCAACATCCCTACTTCTAGTGAATTGCTTTCTAGTTGGATTGTAGAATTTGTAGTCCATTTGTGTTGAATCATATCCAATGAACACGGTCTTGGTTGGTCTTTCATCCAATTTTTCTCTAGTTTGTGAAGGTACATACACATATGCTAAATAACCAAAGATGTTGCAATGTCCTAGGCTTTGCTTTCTACCATTCCATGCTTCATTGGGAGTCATGCCTTGAAATGATTTGGATGGTAGTATATTGACAAGATATATTGTTGTAAATATTGCTTCTTCCCATAGATAGTGGAGTAGCTTCTTTTCTTCAAGCATAGTCCTAACTACCCAACTAGGGTTATGTTCCTTTCAGCAACACCATTCTATTTAGGAGAGTACCTAGTAGTGACTTCTCTCTCTTGATAACTTTATCCTACAAATATGCATCAAAATCTTTGGAGAAATATTCTCCCCCTCCATTAGATCTAAGCTTCTTCAATGACCTACCACTATAGTTCTATACAATTGCTAAATATCTTTTGAAGCAATCAAACACTTCACTATTGTTCTTAATAAAGTATATGAATGTCCATCTACTATGATCATCAACAACAGATACATAGTACCTTAAGCCTTCTAATGATTTTTATTGACTTTGTCCCCGCAAATCTGTGTGTACTAAGTCCAATACATTATTGTGGATGTAGCCTTTGCTGTGGTAAGGGTGTCTATGTGACTTCCCAATATGACAATCTGAAAGTGATTTTAGTGGAAGTTCAAAATGAGGAAACAATTTAGTGATTAAAATTGTAGCAACACTACCTGTTGTTGAGTGTCTCAAACTCCAAGTTTCAACCCAAATAGTGCAATAATCAATGCATGTCAGAATAAAAGTTTTACCTGAACTAGTTGGAGGATGATTAGAACCAATAAAGTCTAAAGACCATTTTTGAAATGGCTCCAAAGGGGGAATGGTTTGCAGAGGAAATGATGAATGTCCCCAGGTTCACTCGTACGGTGACAAAGATCATAGAACTGCACATGATTATGAACATCTTTGTGAATGGTTGGCCACCATAGCCCACTTTGAAGAATTTTCTTCACTGTTAAGTCAGTACCACAATGACCACCGAAAGTTCGAGAATGAGCTTCTATAATGATAGTTGTTAACTCGTGAGCTGGCACACATTGAAGCCAAACTCCAGTAATATCATTGTAATAAAGATGATAAAAATTATCATTAACTCCATAAAGCTAACTTTTTTCAAGATGTGGACCATAAATGTGAAGGGGGAACATCAATCGCAAGAAAAGACACAATTTTGTCATACCTAGTAGGGATTCCTTACTCTATCTCATCATTGTCTACTACATAAAAGAGGTTTGCATCGGGAAAGGAATCATCAATCCCATCTAGAGGTTCTCCATTATCTAAACAAGATAAGAAATATGTAATAACATCTAAAGAACCCAGTAGATGCACTACATCATAATCATATTCGTGTAATAATAAGACCCATCTAGCTAATCTACCCACTAAGTTTTGTTGTTTCACCGAATAAAGCATAATGGATTTTCACATCCATTTGGACTAGCTCTAAGTTCTCCGTTGCAAGGAATCCAAGGAACATGTGTAGGGTAGTCATCTTGACTATTGGAGAGAAGATTCCTCAAAATCAATGCCATGTTGTTGGTTAAAACCCTTTGCATTTCAATGATTACTAGACAAGAACATTTGTAGATTGATATGATTGGACATTTTCTTGACCATCCATATGTGTAGCATTTTTATGCATGCGAAGTGGAGGACTAGTATCCTATCCTAAAACACCACTCTTTTCACTTCAAACTCGTTAATGGGTTGTTTTTTCATCTTCGATTCATTGAAAATGCCATCACTAATTTTGATCATTGATTGTGTTTTAGGATCTATCAAGTGATATCAAAATCGTCCCTCTTGACCATATCCAAGAAAAATGCATTTCTTTGACTTATGGTTGAGCTTTTGTCTAAGATTCTTGGATATATGAACTTATGCTTCACACCCAAAAAACTCAAAGATTATCATAATATGGTGGATTCCCTATCCATAACTCTTGTGCCACTTTTAGACCTTTGGAAGTACTAGGTGAAAGGTTAATCACATGAACTACAGTCAATACTGCTTCTATCCAAAAGCCTTGTGAAATGTTTGCATGATGCAACATAGAAACTACTCTATCTTGAATAGTTCTATTCATCTTTTCAGCTACACCATTCTGTAATAGGCTATAAGGAGCCATAAAATCTCTACAAATTCCTCTAGACTCCAGAAAATGTTGAAATCATGTGAGGTATCCTCACTCCCATTATCTGAATGTAAAGCTTTGAGCATAGTTCCTTTTTTAGTCTCAATTGAAGCAAGCCATTTTTTGAAGGTAGGGAATACCTCATCCTTTGATTTGATAGTATATACCCAAATTTGTCTAGTAGCATCATCTATGAAAGTGATGAAGTAAAGAGAACCAACTAATGACCTTGTGGGCATAGAACCACACACATATATATGAATGAGGTCTAAAGGAAGAATTGAAGATTCAATATGCATTTTAGGCACATTCTTAGTTTGCTATCCATATTGACAATGCTCACAAAATGACAAATCAAAGAAAGATAACACAGGTAAGTAGCCAGAATGAGAAAGATTTTCCATTCCACTATGGGATATGTGGCCCAAATAGCCTTGCCAAGTACAAGACATTAGCTATTTTGTAATAGCTAACAAGTGTTCTTTCTATGATACAAATAAAGGATAAGGTGAGACAACTTTGCTTCCTTTTGCAATAACCATATTGCCCTTTGATATGCGAAATAGAAAACCATCTCGTAACCAAGGTCATCAAGTTGAGCAACTAACATCAAACTATGTGATAATTGAGGTACATGGTGTGCATTATGCATAGTAAATTTTGAACCATTAATGAATTGCACAACCACATCTCCAGTCCCCACAACTTCACACTAGTAAGAGTCATCAAGTTTCACAGTACCAAGAGACTTTTCTACATAATTAGAGAACCATTCTCCATGTGGTGTCACATGGAAATAAGCACCACAATCTATCATCCATGTGTGGGAAAGAGAATCAGCCATAAGAGCCTTAGTGGGCATAATACTATCAAGTGCCAACACATCACCATCATTAGAAATAGCATTAATTTCTTCAATCTTCATAGTTGAAGAAGATGGTGTAGGTAGCTGTTTAACACACCCATCAACATTCTATCCTTTACCTTTAGCATTCTTTAATGCATAGCAATCTTTCTTCATGTGTCCTTTCTTGTGACAATAATGGCATTTGATAAGCTTCTTCCTTGATTTACTTCTACTCTTATTCCATTGATCATTCTTTTCCTTGTTCTTGCTCCTGCCACATTGATGAGTCTTTCCTTGGTAAGAATCACGAACATTATATGCATCTCCGTTATGAGTGGCAACCATAGATTTTCTATGAATCTCCTCACTCAAGAGTGCTACATATATGTCATCACAGACACGTTTACCACCAAGTGCACTATTGCTAATAGCTGAGCAGAATGTATCCCATGATGATTGCAAAGTATAGAGCAACAAGACTTCTTTCATTTCATTATCTGTCTCCATTTTTTGAGCCTGTAACTAAGAGAATATAGCATCAAACTCATTTAAATGAGTGATAACACTATCTTTGTCCTTCATGCAAAGGTCATATAACTTTCTCATCAGATACACTTTATTTGATGTCATTTCTTTTTCATATGTGTTTCATAACTTCTTCCAAAGCTCCATTGCACTTTCATAGTCCAATACTATAAAGTAAACATTATCTGCCAGGTGCAATCGAATGGTAGACCTAGCCATTTCATCCAACTCATCCCTATCATCTTCATCCATGTTAACAGGCTTCTTTGAGATTCCATTTATTGGCTTCCATAGGCCTACTTGGGATCTCTGGTGCCATGATGATAGAGAACTGACTAAATCCAAACACCACTAAGGCTAAAAAAAAGGGACTATCAATGTCGTATTATGGGAAAAAATCAATAGGGTCTCCCCAAAAAATGTCTTAATGAATAGCAATGACCAACCAAAAGCATTATGTGATAATCTATGCGATAACATGAATGGGCATGTCAAGGAGTAAAATCAACCACTGTATAGTTGAAAAAATTAAAAGCCAAAAAATTTTTGCTAGAGTCTCCTATGCAAAATGAACAATGATCAGTAAAAAAAAAAATCACGAAACTGCAAGTACTAACATGTGAACTTGCATGCTGAGTCACTGACTCCATTGCATATACGTACTTAATCGAAAGAAGCCAACTAGGCTTACCAAGCATCTATGAACAACTATCATACATCTCCTATGGAAAGTTTAAGTAAATCCACCACCTGCATCACCGAAGAGAACCCGACATCTGGGTGCCTTGCAATTAAGAAAACCTCACCATGACCCTCTTCATCAAAACATAAAAGGCTTTATGCAGAAAAGATAACAGGTATATCAATGACCACATGGATGTACATAAGCAGTATCCACAAAAGTGTACAGTGTGTATGTGCTCAATATTTCCAATAAAAAGGCACTGAAAGGCTGAATTCATAGTCCAAACATGAGCCAACAACATCTCCAAGTGTTTATCAACTCTATTCTTTAGGCTAAAAAATCGACATAAATTTGCGATGGACGCTCCCACCAGAACTAAAAACATTTCAAGAAGCCTATGGATTTACTAGCATGGCTGGAGCACAACACACAATACTGAATGTATTACCAAGAGAATGTACAAAGATAAGTAACCCATCAGGTTTATATGTGTATATACAAACCGAGGGAAAAAGCCTCCTAAAGAGGGAAAAAAGTGCCCCGGTGGTCCTAGTGTGTTCAAACATCACCACCAAAATATATCAAGAGTTTATGCATTGCCCAGGTTTCAAGCATTGGTAGGTGGTTAAGCACATATTTTGTTACTTGAGTGGTACCTAGCTACTTGGATTGTTTTATCCCAAAGGGGATCATAACCACCAAATTTACATGCATTGTTTGACTTACACTAGCCTAGTTTCTATGGAAGTCATGTGTCCACCACTAGTTTTTGCTTCATGCTTGGTAGCTCATGCATATCTTGGATAAGCAAGAACTAGCCTACTATGGTCACTTCTAGTTGTGTGGCTTAGTATAGGGAACCTTCTGAAGTTTTTGGCTAAGCAATCTCTAATGAAGTGATACCTCACCTCAATGTGCTTGCTCTTTGCATGATAGACCGGATTCTTAGCCAAAGCAATGACACTGTGACCATCACTGAGCAAATGAGGTACATGCTGAGGTAAACCCATATCACAAGTAAGACGAGAAAGCCACAATGCTTCCTTACATGCCTCACTTGCTGCAACATACTCTGCTTCTATGGTGGACGACATCACTCAAATTTTGTTTTCGAGAGTTGATGGATGAGTCATTTTGGAGTACGCAATTGAAACACATTAAATAGATGGATATGCGAAGAAGTGAAGGATTATAGCCTATCGATCTGATTACGATGACTTACTTACCACTCCCTTTTCCATATGTTTGTTTGGTGTGTGATTGGAAGGTCCGATGATCAATGTTGGTAATGTTTCACCAAAAGAATAATGTAGACGTGCGAAATTTAGATGGGACATTGACCACTTTCTATATGAAAATCTCGAATCTGAAACAATAACACTATTTATAATAATGTAATTAACACTTTTCTTTGCTAATCATGTAGGATTTATCTTATAAAACAGTGAGGTGTACATGAGGAAATGGAAATCCAAGGTGCATTTCTGATTATGGCAATCGAACTTTACCAAGTGTTAAAGAGTGGTTGGCATGAGATCATGCATAGATGGTTTCTCCCCCACATAGACAAGCTGAAAGCTCACGACCATAATCTAACTAGTGTGTGCAGAGAGACTTCTCACTAGTAAGGCTGCTCACACCAAGATGATACAATTCACTTGCGTATGTGTAAGGCAAGAGAAAGAGCAAGTCCTTCTTGTGATTCTCATGACATCAGAAACTTGAAGAATGGGAGAACAAAAAGAGTCTAACATGAAACCTCTAGATGCAGTAATTATGTAGTAGATGCAGGCAAGAGAAAGAGCAAGTCCTTCTTGTTATAGGTGATTCTCATGACATCAGAAACTTGAAGAATGGAAGAACAAAAAGAGTCTAACATGAAATCTCTAGAATGCTTTATTCATCTATAGAATAGGCTTGAAGATGCTTTATTATTCTATAGAGTAGGCCCATCACTTTATTCATCTATAGAGTAGGCACATCACTTTTAGGATATGAAGTGGGTTTCTGTGAGATGCTTAACAGCACCGCCTATGAGAAATAGCCTAGATCATAGAATCTTCCCAATTCAAAGAAATTTTTAAACCCCACAATGGACATTGTTAAATTTCCATGTTGATAAAAAAACATCCTAAGGTCAGGAAGGTGAACATCAGTTCTTGTATACAAAGCTTAAGTTCTTGTATATACAAAGCTTAGCATAAAAAATTCTCTATCTCATGTTATCAATTTTCACTTGCTTTGTTTTTTGGAAGTCCGGATGAACAACGTACTCTTCCGCTTGGCTTTAAAATTATAAGAGCAACATCCGCAAGACCCCCTTATCTCCTACTATAGAGGGACTCACATGCCTATCTATGAGACTCGAACCAATCATGCAAGACCCAATCATGCAAGAGGCCAAGGTGTTAACACACATTCCAAGTGTTGTAAGTGCTTCAACACAAAGTCTTTAAATTACACAAAGCGTTAGCACACACTCCATTTTTTTTTGAAAGAGGAAGTTTGGCCGAAGTCCGATGTCTTATAGTTTGAATTTAAGTGAAAGGATAACTACACAGGTATAATACCCATGGGATTCTTGGTATTTGACAAAGCAAAGGTTAGATTGTCCAAAGGCGTTTGAAGGGGCATAATACCCATAGGATCTCTAGTATTTCACAAAGCAAAGGTTAGATTGTCCAAAGGTGACACTTGCAAAGAATTGTAAAAAGGTAACTGGTTTAAATCTATCCGATGGTAATACATTGGCTTAGGGCCCACATTTGTCCATCGTAAGAGGGGTTGAACCCTCACCCTGTGTCAAAAAGCGAAGGACCCAACCAGACAATCTAACACACACACTCCAATTGTTTTTTTCTCAAAAGAAAGTTCGGCCACAACCTACTCTCTCAAACTTTAATTAATTGAAAGGACAACTATATAAGTGAACGGGCCTAACATTAAGGGCCCACTTGCTTCTAATGCTTTTGTAACTGCTTGAACATGAAGTTTTTAAGTTACATGTTACATACATAGATTTGTCTTATCCGAAGTTACAATGAATTGAAAATACACACACCCACATCATAAGATGAAGGCATTGAACGATTTGAAATTCTAAAAGTTACGTCAACTAGATTTAAATCTAAGACTTCCTCCTGTAAATAGAGGGGCATATGGGGGATCGACCACCTAAAATTTGGTCATTTATCTTCCTTTCTGTCGGCATGGAAAAAATATATTGTTTTTTTAAATAAAAGGAAGTTCGGCCTTAGCCTATTCTCCCGGACTTTAATTAAAATAAAGAAGAAAGTTACAAGTGAAAGGGACTTGTGCCCATGGGACCCCCCAAATCCCACAATGCAGGGGAGGAGTATGGCAAGCTAGAGGGCATTACAAATGAGGCGGATAAATTTATCATCTCCCTCATGTGGGACCCATTTGGGTTTCAACTTGTTGTTTTCGAGGAGATAAATACAATGATGTCTAAACGGTGGGGATCTCTTATCTCGAGAGATTCTTTTACCTAGAAGAAACAAGGATTTCTCGATCGACCATTCCTTAGGAGTTTGGCCAAAATTGACCGCACATCGCTCCCTCCAAATCTTCCAAGAGTCTCACCTCTGATGGCATTCCAAAGTCTTGCTGAGCAGCCAACCACCTTGCCTAATAGAGCTTGTTGCCAATTGATTTAGTTCTTAAGTCTCAATACCTCTGTCACATGATGCTAGATAACCTGGGACTTTGGGCAATCGAAGAACAAGTGAACTAAATCTTCGATGCATCGATGGCACTGCTTGCACCATGGTGGCACACCACAAATTTTGTTAGCCCTTGCATTGGACCAGATACCTTTATGCAAGATCTGCCACATGAGAACGGGCTTTTTGATCTCAATTAGAGGGTGCCAAATAGACATGAACTTTAGCTCCCATCGAAGTTTGGTCCAAGAAAGGCACCACCTCTTGTTAAGAGAGTGATGGACATCTAAGTTCTCTTTGAAGTTGGGGATTGTGGCAAGTTTCTTACCATTGCTCCATTTGAGGCCCTCCATGCAAGGAAGATCCTGACCACAGAGAATCCATTGGCTGGTCTCTTGTTTCCAGAGTTGTTTCCACTGTCTGAATCCCTTGTTCCATAGACACTTTGCAGTTTGGAGGTTCCAAGACTCCACCCCCCGAATGCCACCGATCGGGAACCAGATAGAGTCATTTTGTCTTATCCCAGCTACCCACTTCCACTCCTCCTCCTTTTTTTCCGGATATCTCTTATAGCCTTCTGAGTCCTTATCAAAATTTTTCGTGTCCTTTCCACCGTGCTTCTCCAGCACTTAGCTGGTTCATGCAGTTGACAAAGGCTTCCGCCCACACTGCAGAAATTTCTTGGTGGATAGAGGGGAGGGAAAACGATGTCTGACAAGCATGAAACCAAGGAGCTTTCTGGGGCATGGGACTCGGTTTGAAAGACAAAGTAATTGGGTAGTGGTCCGAGATAGTCAGGTCCATGTGTTGGGAAATTGAAGGAATACCCCACTGGAGGATGGTATTTTGGTCGATGTAACATCTATCAAGTCTTGCTTTCCTCAGAGAGTCCCCCAATTGGAGATTTGACTATGAGAACGCCTTCTTGTCTTTCACCTCGACCAGGTCGAGATGGAGCTTGATTTTATCCCATATCTCCTTCTCCTGGCCGTCAATAATTTTCCCCTTGTTATTCCATCAGTCCTCAAGAAACTCAACCATGTTGAAGTCTCCACAAATCAAAACATTGTGTGAGAGGGAGTCGAGGGAAGCCCAAGTATTAATTCTGTCCGCCTCTCCATTAGGGGCATAAATTGAGACCATAGTGAACTGAGTAGGGAACGTGATAGAGGCAACAATCCAACGATGATTCCGATCTTCAAAAGTCAAGTTCACACTCCCAGACAAGGAGTGACTAATACGAATCGCAACACCCCCTGCCCCCCTAGGGTGGGAAGTGGAGAACCAAAGGTGGCTCGAAGAAATGCATTTAAGCCATTTCTGGAGATCCTCTCCGTCGATTTTAATCTCTTGTAAGCAGATAAAGTCAGGGTTGAGGCATTTTTCTTTGAACCATCGGCCAAGAATCATTGCTCTTGATGGGTCAGACAAACCTCTGACATTTAGCGATGTGAACTTCATTATTGATGGTTGTCGAGGTCTTCCCCCTTCGATGGAGGAAGTAGAGGGAACTCGCGTTGCTGAGACAGATTCAGAAGGATTCACTGAAGTAAGATGTAGGAGGAAAGTTAGCCCTCGAAGATCAACAACAAAGAACTCTACGAAAAAATACATTGTTGAGTTGGTAAAGACAAGGTGATTTGAATGGATTGTCATCTCTCTGTTTTTTTGGTTGAGTCATCCAATATCTAAAAATAAATAAAATTGCTCATAGAAATGCCTCTCAACTCACTTTTCTTTTTAGTGTCAGTGCATGTGCCTCTAATTCTGACCACCAAAGTTCCCCAAATTTATCGTACATGTACCGTAACTCTCTGTTTGGTAACCCAAAAAGTCTAATCCGGCGACCTGATAAGACGTCCATGTGCCCCCGCTAAGAGTTTAAGGCATGAACGACTCAACCATGTTAGCTGGACTACAAAGGTTTCTTTTGGGTTAAGGGCTCCTCAGATCCTTAACCTTGAGTCACTCTCTTTTTGCTTCTTGAATGTAAGTCAGAGCCCTTTACATAAAAGAGAGGTGTGGCTACTAGTGAGGGTAGTTCGAGCGCTTTCATTGTTGTTGCCTTTCTTTTATTCTAGAATCTCCATTGGTTCTCCCTTTTGTCTCTCAATTTTGCCACCTTTTCAAGCTAATATCGTGCAGCGTGAGCAGCACCACATGTGTCTCTGTAGGTAAAAATGGCAAAAGCCCTCCCGAGTCCCGAGTCCCCACGCACTGCAACTCGCGCGAGTGGAGCTGTTTAGGCCTGCTCGTCAGTTCCTGCTAGTCAGTCAGCAACTGACAATCGATTCATTCTGTCTTTCAGTACCAGTCGGCAACGAGGAAAGCGACCATACTAGTATAGTAGTACTACCAGTTGGCAACGAGGAAAGCAAGCATAGCAGCTGCTACTGTACAAGACAAGAGAACAACACTTAAACACACGCACGCACGCACATGCTGCTCATCCTCTCACCTGCCAAATTCTTCTTCGAGCACTGCCTTCCCTCTAAAGTGTGTCGACTTTCATTTGCCGAGCTGCCGTCCTTCAGACGCAGCTGAAATGTACTGATATCATGGTATGAGTCGGATCGTCTTTCCATTGAAGGAAAGCAACCAAAATAGATGTTGCTGCTCAAGACAAGAGAACACATTATAAACGCCCTCCCTCTTTCTCAAGTGCTCGCTTTGTCTCTCACAATCACGTGCAGCTCTTCTGTCTACATTCCTAAGTTTTCGTAAATTACTGGCTTTCTCCAGAAACCGTGCGGACTTCCATTGTAGTTGCAACCGGCCCTCTCCAATGCTGGCCGTGAATCTTGTATCGATAGTGGAGTGTGCGTTTAATTTTTGTTCCATTTGAATCTGCCATATTTGTCACCGACATTGCACCATGCAAGCTTGCTTATCCGACATATAAGCAGGTTTGGGAAGGTTTACAGTGTGCGATCGACTATCGCGGGCTTTTGTCACTAGTTCCTGCTTCCAGGTCATGGGAATTACTCCGAGGCTGCGGCCACTCCCACATCTGTTCTTTAGGCGGCAGATGTGCAGATCGTGTTTCTTTTAAATTCTGGAAGTTGTTTGGATACTGTAAACATGATGGCAGTTGAGAATCACATTCCATCAAACAATGGTACATTAGAAGCTTCCCTTCGAGGGTCTTCATCCGGGAATGCTGTTGTCCTCGTGCCAGTCCCACGCTATCCTGCCATGCCCCGCCTTTACTCTTCTTCTACGAAACACTCACCGTCTAGCGATTCTCTCAGTGGAACCCGTGATGTACAACTGAGTAATGAAGCAACATCATCGTCTGACATGTGCAAGGTCATTTTCAGGGTGAAGGGTATGGAATGCTCTGCATGTGCCAGCTCCGTTGAGAAGACTGTTAAACGTCTCCATGGTATTCAGGATGCAAGCGTCGCTTTGCTTGACGGCACTGCTCAAGTTGTCTTCTATCCTGCTTTTATCAATGTATGTACGAGAGAGAGAGAGAGAGAGAGAGAGAGAGAGAGAGAGAGAGAGAGAGAGAGAGAGAGAGAGAGAGAGAGAGAGAGAGAGAGAGAGAGAGAGAGAGAGAGAGAGAGAGAGAGAGAGAGAGAGAGAGAGAGAGAGAGAGAGAGAGAGAGAGAGAGAGAGAGAGAGAATTGAGCTTTGTGTAACGCAATATTCATTTGGGATCTAACGATCATAGTCAGAAGATTCAATTTCTCAGGTTTCGGACAAAAGGGTCCCTTTTTCCTCCACTATCAAGTAAAGACAGAGCAATTATCAAATGACTCGCTTAAAACCTTTTGGATTGCATTTCTTTAACCTCCCCTTACCTGGGTCAGTACTAGCATTTTTTTTTAGCGCGAATATTTGAATGTCTGTGCAGTTTACAACTCGCTCTGAGCGTGCTTTAGCCTCTGATATTCACTTGAAACTGGAAACGATGAAGGTCTTCACACTTTCTGAGATATAACCTCAGTATATTCTTTATCATTGGCTAAAACGGACAAGGCACACTTGTTCTACACAGTTTCATGGCATCACAGGAGAAATGATGATCTTACTCTCCTCAAGATCTTTCATAAGCTGGATAAATAACTTAGACTCGGCCCTGAGGGCTTCTTTTGACTGTAAAATGATTTAATTTAAAACATTGTACATGCCCAGTCTAAGATAGTATACTGCTCTTCACTGTTGTACTTTCTGATTCAAGCGATCATGAAGAGTAGATTGCAAGCTCGAACTTCCTTTAAAAGATAGTATACTGCTCAGACATGCTTTTGCCAGAGTATATATGCAGATAAGTGTTTATTAGCCGCCGTAGATGAACTCCTCATAGATTTCCCGTGAGCCCTTTTGATTCCAAGGAGTTTTCTGAACAATTATGTCGAAGAAAGAATATATTTAGTTTAAGAAAGAACTTCGTTATCCTCTGTATCATGTAAAATGTGCTTGCGCATCCGCACATGTGAACTCCGAATGATTTATACGTCTTCCATTGTCCTTAAATGTTCATTTTCCCAAATCTTGCAGGAACAAGCTATGCAGACAGCTATTGAAGATGCAGGCTTTGATGTTGTGGAAATAAAGAATGAGGAGATGCACGTAAATACTACAGTGTGTCGGCTAAGGATCAAAGGGATGACTTGCACGGCTTGCTCGTCTTGTGTAGAATCCATTCTAGAAAAGATATACGGAGTGAAAAAAGCTGTTGTGGCGTTAGCTATAGAGGAAGCAGAAGTTCATTATAATCCTTGGATCGTTAGTTACAAGACGCTTATCAATTGTATATCAGACACAGGCTTTGAAGCTGAGCTAATTAGCGCCGGCAATGAGAGCAACAGGATACACTTGAAGTTGGATGGAAGCGCAAGTTATTCGCAGAAAGATATGGAACTTTTACAGAACACGCTCATGGAATTTTTGGGTGTAAAGAATGTTGAAACTAACCTTCAGAGTCGCACAATCGTTGTAGCATATGATCCTGATGAAACAGGTCCTAGATGTCTCTTGGAAGTCATACGGAAGGCAGGTTATACGGCAGCTTTGCAGAGGGACCTGGGGGCTCCCGATAGAAGCGAGGAAATGAAAGGATACAAACTGCAGTTTTTCTGGAGCTGTGCTTTCACTATACCCCTTTTTGCGTGCTCTATGATCTTTCCGTACATCCCTGCGTTGAAGGTCATCTTAAATACCAGAATAGTGAACATGCTTACTGTAGGAACACTGATTCGATGGGTTTTGTCATCACCTGTGCAGTTTGTTTTGGGTAGAAGGTTCTACATTGGAGCTTACAAGGCACTCGGGCATGGCGCAACCAACATGGATGTCCTTATTGTTTTGGGAACAAATGCTGCATATTTTTATTCTGTTTATGTTGCCATAAGGGCTGCCACGTCAGCCCATTTTAAAGAGACAGAATTTTTTGAAACTAGTGCCATGCTCATATCCTTTATACTACTGGGGAAGTACCTAGAAATTCTGGCAAAGGGTAAAACTTCAGAGGCAATTGCTAAGCTCATTGAGCTGCAACCCGAGTGTGCCACACTGCTAGAGTTGGATGGTAATGGAGAGATACGTGCAGAGATGGAGATAAGCACCCAACTTATACATAGGAAAGATGTTGTGAAAATTGTCCCAGGTAAAAAGATTCCTACCGATGGAATAGTGGTTTGGGGGCATAGCTACGTGAATGAGAGTATGATAACAGGTGAAGCTTGCCCAGTACCTAAAAAAACAGGTGACAAGATCATTGCTGGAACCTTAAATGAAAGTGGTGTCTTACATGCTCAAACTACTCGCGTAGGCTCAGAGACAGCGCTTTCACAGATAGTTCGTCTTGTAAAAGCTGCTCAGATGGCCAAAGCACCTGTTCAGAAATATGCTGATAAAGTTTCACAATACTTTGTGCCTTTTGTGAGTCACTATTTGAAACTGGCTATTGAATGTCGCAATTTCTTTTTAAAAGGAAGTTTGATCATTGAAATCTACTTTTCTTAGACGCTTGAATGGATTTGAAAGTACAATGAAAGGCCGTCTATATCACCCATGTGACCTCCCGAATCCACAAAGCAGGGGTTGAATGCCTAACAAGTAATAGGATATAGAGTCCGAATGGCCGCTAAGATAGGAACTGGGAAGGGACGGCCCTAAGGATAGATGAGAGAATTAGCTTGAACTGGGTAACCTGAAGGCCCAGATTGATAAGGAGTGCCCAAAGGTCCAATGATCCCCCAAAGGGGCTGGTCTAAACATCTCACCACACCAGAGATGAGGGATGTCATGCCATAGCCTGCAAGGGATGAACCTCCACCCCCGGCCTTGAGAGGCAAATGACACAAGCAGCTAAGCTAATGTGCACGGACAAATGTTTTAACTTTAATCCATGATGTGATTAGACAATTACATCAGGAGTCCTTTTACATAGAGAATTTATGGATTGAAACTATATGAGAAGATTTAAGCAGGTATCGACTGGGTTTTAGCTCTCAACCTTGACAGGATCTCAATTTAAGGGGATGCTTTTGATGAATTTCTGAAGTAATGCTGGTCCATATGATGTTTATCTACTGATTGGTTGATGACTTATTTCCTGCCACCTGCATGGTCTGAGCTTTAACTTAGTCCAGCACATTGCCCTGATTCTTTGACTTGTTCAGACATCGCCCCCACAAAACATTAAATTTATGAAGTTAGAGGAAACCTCATGGTCAAGGGCCTTTGCCAACATTTTCTGCGGAAGTTTGATCATGACATAATCCTTGTGTTTAGAATTTGACCAGTTCTGGTTTGTAGAATCTGTCCTAAGTGTGTATACAATTACATTTTGTAGTTTCATCTAAGTGTTACTTTTGTTATTTACATAATTTGCATGTGATGATTGTGTCAAAATAGTTGTGTAAATGATCATGGATTAACATGGAAAACTCATCAGATCCCAAGGAGACTAAGGATAGCTATCTCTGTTGTATAAAGTTTTGCTGACGAGCAGCACAGAGCGTTTCTTTATTATGTTCCTGACAATGAGCTATTTGTTTCTTGAATGAGAAACAATTAAAGCTTTTTCTTAACCAGGAACTTGATACTTGGGCCTTCTTGTAGGTCGTTTTGGCTGCTTTGGTCACTTGGTTAGCCTGGCTTAGTGCAGGATTCTGTCACTCCTATCCCAAAGCATGGCTACCTGCTTCCATGGATGAATTTGAGCTTGCTTTACAGTTTGGAATTGCAGTCCTAGTGATTGCATGTCCATGTGCATTAGGATTGGCAACCCCTACTGCTGTCATGGTTGCAACAGGGAAGGGAGCATCTCAAGGAATACTCATCAAAGGAGGCCAAGCACTGGAGAATGCACACAAGGTTCTCAAACATTCTGTTCTTTACAGTTACAATGCACAAGATTGTCTTCTTGTTTCTGACAATTGTATCGATTTTTAATAAGATATAGGTACACTGCATGGTGTTTGATAAAACCGGAACACTCACAGAAGGAAAGCCTGCTGTAACAAGAACAAAGCTATTCGGTAGCTTGGATCTTCCGACCTTTTATAGCTTGGTTTCTTCTGTTGAGGTGGTGTACTCACATCATTCTGAAAGGATAAAGCCATCTTGTTTAGAATGTCGAAATTAATTTTTGTATGCAGGCTAATAGTACACATCCAATAGCCAGGGCAATCTTGCAGCATACAGCTTCTTTGCAAGAAGAAACTTCTAGCCAAACTTGGAATTCCAAGGTGGAAGGCTTTGAATCTGTTACTGGTCAAGGGGTGCATGCTATTTTAGCAGGTAAAAGGGTTGCAGTAGGAAACCGAAGATTGATGCAAGAGTTAAATGTCACTTTATCAGAGGAGCTCCAACAGCATCTGCAGCACATGGAGGACTTGGCAGAAACAGCTGTGCTGGTCTCAATAGATGATGAGATTTTTGGTATCATTTCTATCACAGACCCTGTGAAGGAAGAAGCAGCATGGGCCATCTCTATGCTGCAGTCTTGGGGTGTGCAGAGTATTATCGTGACTGGAGATAACTGGGGTACAGCCAGAGCTGTAGCAAAGCGAGTAGGAGTTGAGATTGTCATAGCTGAAGCAGACCCAACTGCAAAGGTTGAGAAGATCAAAGATCTACAGGTACCAACAAATAATGTGTTCAAGTCAATTATACTGACTAGATTTTCTGTTTCCTCTTTGTCAGATCCACTGTTATATTCTTGCAAATGTCTGTTTCTAAAACGTACATTTTTAGTTTTAGTCTGATCAAAGCATTTATTATTTTGCATATATGTGCCTCATTAATTAAATCTGTCATCGTTATTACCATACTCAAATGTGTTCAAGTCAAAGGCTTTAAGCCTGCTTTACTTAAATTATCTAGAGAGTTTGTGAGAAAAACTTCATCTCGTTTATTTGTTTGCTTTTAGCTGCTCCATAGTATTGTTGCTAACCTCTTTATCGTTTTCTTTCTTTCGTGTATGTCTATGCATTTGCTTTCTTTTCTAGCTTTCAGTTTAGTTATTTTCGTTCATTCATTAGACTATAAACTATGGTGAGTTTAGGAGGGTCATAGTGGGAACTATGGTGAGTGTAGGAGGGTCATGGTGGGACGGAAGTATCTCTGCCGTGTTCACATGGCAAAGAAAGCAGAGTTAAGAAGAGGCATAGAAACACTAAGGCATCTCCATCCTGTCTATCTGACAGACGATTGGGTTGAGTGTCAATGGTGGCACAGAGGGGGCTTTCTTGTCATTTTCTTTTCTGTGTATTAATCTGTGACGGTTGTTCAGTACAGAATGGATCAATTCATAGCTGTATAACTTGTACTATCAAATCTACCAGTGACATTTCACAACCCTCCTCTCTCGTAGTCGTAATTCTTTTGTTAGTTTGAACCAAGATAAGTTGTCATTCATGGTAGATCATCGGTGTGCCGATAAGCAACAAATGCACACAGCAAGAAGCAGTTGGGGCCAAACACACGACTTGAGATCAAGAACATGTTTTGCAACGGTTACTTATACACATATGGTTCTGCTATGTAGATTCGTAGGATTACTGTGTAACTATTGAGTGGCTTTATTTAAATATAACATAGAGGAATGGCATGCACATGATGTGATATTAAAAGTAGGCTATCCATATTGCAAGGTTTCAACTGTTCCTTCATCCACGAAAATTCATATTTATTGTATATTATCTGCAAAGCAGTTGTCAAGTTCATATTGTATAAGATGCAGAGTGATTGCCTTCCTGAGCCTGTCCTATTGGTAACAAGGACCATACCATAAACTTCATCCCTGCATTAGGTAAGCTCTCATACAGAGCCAGTGCTGCAGAGCAAAATGAAGAGCTGTTAGAAAAAGGCTTAATTCAACCCAATTGATCTCCCTTTTGTTCACTTGTTCTCTTTCTTAAAAAATCACAGCCTGGCGATCTCGAATCTGAACTCATCCTCATAAGGCTGAATTTCAACTGACAATCTGACGACTCGTTGATCCCAGGTCTCAAATCCCTTTCCGCTGCTAATTCTACTCAGTAGGTATACTCAGATGGACTTGTCTTTAACCTTAAGTTCTTGATTATAGAAAAGTTTAATACATTGTGTGTGGATCTTGTATCGAGCAAAATCTTCATAGGATGTCCATTTACCTCCTCTCTCATGACTACGAGCTCGGGGTTAGGGAACTGATAGTCCTTTTGCGCAATTTGTGACAACACATCTGGCACAGTGATTACATTCTTGGTAACACTGATATTTAAAATGGGTCGCTTATCTTTAGATGGAGGATCCATTTTTGTACTGTAGCCAATAGGCCAAAATCAGAAGAGGTGATATAGTAGATGAAGAATATTGTTTCTCCACCACCATTACTGCCGAAATCTTTTTCTTCTTTGAACATAACCAGTATGCATGCCACCCTAGGCCTCCATAATAAAAGCCCTCATGATGAGCCTTCTCTTTTTGCTATTGTGTCAAGCTAAAGCATTGAAACGCTTTCTCAGCCATGGAAGATACTTCCTTCCTCTTTCCATGGCTACAAGTCTGTAGTACGTTTACTTGCTTATTGACAATCGGGACTCAAGGTGTAGGTTTCCTAAATCTGGTCGAGGTCATTTACTGTCCCGTCGGTTGTGGTCAAGAGCATTGCCATCTCCCAACATCAAGGCCAAATCTACAGCCTCGTTTAGGGTGTGGCGATGTTGCTTGCACACTAGTGGGTGCAATGTTTCACGAAGTCTGGGCATGAACTTATGAACTTGAAGGAAGTCTGGTACTTTATTGGGAATCTTCATTAGACTTTCTCGATAACTGTTTGCATATCTCTACATAGTTAGCTGACATTGCTACATGAAGAACCAGACATCCAATGCCTGGGTGTGCTCATGAGGTGGAACAAAATTGTTATAAAAGACAACTTTAAATTTTACCGACATGGTTGGCTCCGTCTTATCTTGCTCCATCTTCACCATCTGTGAGCGATGTCCATCAGATTGTAAGTGCAGGCTGAATCTTTTGCTTTTCATCCATTATATTGCACAAGCGATAGTAGTGCTCCCACTTGATAATCCATTGCTCCATTGCATCCATCATCTTGGTGCTCATTGGACTCTGGTATTTTTGATGGGTTCAAGTCTTTAACTTGCCATTTGACATCTCTACTAGAAAAAGCTCCAATGACCATCACTGCAATTTGAGTACTTGATGGTTCCGCAGATGGAGCTTCCATCTACGTCGAAGCCCCCACTGGGATACTGTTGGCTTTTTGATGACATGGAGGATCATCATGAGAGTGTCCTCTATGCCGAAAACTTTCGCATTGAGAGTTGTTATCTCCTCACTGTAAGGTCGCTCAAGCTTGATCTCAACAATGGGAGATCCAATCTCGTTAGGATTCACGATTGATAATTCTAGAAAAGAAGATTAAACTGATAAGTTTATGGTGAGATTGTAGGTCATCTACTTCGCAAATTAATGACTTACTATCCTACTCTAAAGCTAATGAAATCTAAAAATGTCTTCTAAAATCTCTCCCACCAAAAATCAACCTTTGACCCTTCTCTCTATGAACCTAAATGAAGAAAACTATAGCAGAAACTATCCCTCTTCATGTGAAAATACACCCATGAGAATCATGAAGAGTCATCATTCCCTTTGGAGTTCTGAGCATGCCTCACGATCTTAGGAGTCAACTCGAACTATTCCTACAAGTGGTCAATGGTCACCAAAGGATGGCATGTAACTACACATCAGTGAGGTCCCGAAGCAAGGAATCTAGGGCTTTTGAGTTTCCAAGGTCAGATATACCTAACTCAAGATATAGCTCAAATAGCGAGCATAGGAAAAAAAAACATCCCATGTGCAGAGAGGAAATGGAGGAATTCGAGGACCCTTTTTCTCATGTGAAGGTTGAGCAACACACATAAACCTAAAGCTTTGTGAAAAGATTCGAAATTTTCCCATGGAGGAGCTTTGGTGAATATGTTTGCCACATCATCTTGTGGAGACACATATACCAAATCAATATCTCCGGCATGAAGGCGCTCTTTAACATAATGATAATGAACCTCATTGCGTTTCATGCATGCAATGTGCATGAAACACCGGGTTTCTTGCTATTGCCAATGCACTCCGACTATGGGTGAGAATATATGTAGGTGCATCAATCTCCATGCATAGATCCATCAATGGCATCTCAACCATATACACTCCATTGTAGCTATGAATATTGCCCTATACTCACTTCAGAGCTCGATTTGGCCACAATAGGTTGCTTCTTACTCAACCATGATATGCATGATCCTCCAAGGAAAAAGTAATTACCACTAGTGGACATCTATGTATCATAACAACCAGACCAATCACTATGTGTCAAAGTATGCAAGCACGACTAAGCATCTCTTCCACAAAAGAGAACCAAACTCAAAGTGCCTTTGAGATATCGAAACACACATTTTACCACTTGCCAATGCTTAAGGCTAGGGCTATGCATAAATCGACTCAACTGGGAAATTGCATATTGGGCCTTGTATTACATACATATATCAAACATTTTATAGCTTGTTGATAAAGAGAAGTATCAAAAGCATCACATGCATTCTTAAATTGAGAACTTAAATCTTGTTTCCACTGGTGTTGAGATAGGCCTTCAATTGTCAAAACCAAAACGTTGAAGTAGTTTCTCAATATACTTTGTTTGATGTAGAACTATTCCCCCCTCAACATTTACAAACTGGATGCCTAGATAATACTCCAAAAGGCCAAGATATGTGACATCAAAAGCATGTTGCAAATCAGCTAGAAGCATGCCAATTTTCTCATCACATGACCCAATAAATGAATGTCATCAACATAAAAAATAAGCACTATAAGGTCAGCTTGATCTTTGTGTACATAAAGTGTGCTTTCAATTGGACTACATATAAAACCAAGAGCAATCAAATGCCTATGTATCTTGTTATACCATGAATGTGGAGCTTGCTTAAGTTCATACAAAGCTTAACGCAAGAGGCAAACCATATGCTCTTGACCTTTGATGACAAATTCAAGAGGTTGCTTCACATAGACCTCTTCTTGCGAATCGTCATTTAAGAAAGCTATTTTTATATCCAATCGATCCACTTTCCAACCACAATGTGCATCCACAATGGGCAATCGATGCAATCACACAACGAATGGTAGTTATGCTTGAAGTAGGTGCAAAAGTCTCCTCATAATCAATGCTATATTTTTGCACATAACCTTTTGCAACTAGTCTTGCTTTGTAGCGATCAATGCTACCATCTTACTTTCTTTTAATCTTGTAAACCCACTTAATACCAATGGCATCCTTACCTTTTGGCAATTCACAGAACTCCCAAGTACAATTTCTATGACTAGAATCCAATTCTGATTGCATTGCGCTCATCCAATTTGAATCATCACATGCATCTTCAAATGTGAGTGGCTCTCCATTACATGAAGACACAATAAAAGATATATCCACAAAGCATAATCACAAGGGGAATGTCCGAGGGCATGAGGGATGCCGGGACACTGTCCCCTCCTTCATACATCTTGGGATGCCTAGCCGGCCACATCCTCAAGACATTGTTCCTAAGGCGTCTCCATGTGATGACGGCATTTTCGAGATTTCAAAATTGGTGGGAACGTTTTTTTGCCAAAAAAATGGTACCGATTTCAAACGCGAGTTTTTCCGCCGAGCATCTCTATCTAGAAGCTTCTTATAAAGCCACACTGCAACCATAAAAGGAGCTCGTTGTTGCCTCAAAACACACATTTTACTTTCAGCTTTCTCTTGAGCTACCTTGTGTAATAACAGCATAGTGGAATAGGTCAGTAGACAAAGTTGAGAGAAAAACGAAGACAAAGATAGATGCAGATTTGGAGATAGAGAAATCAAATTCTCAGATTGCCAAGCATAATGCAGTTACAATGATGGTGTTGTCCATCCGTGCGCTCCCAATGTGGAGCGTGGATGGAGATCTAGAGAGACTCTAGATGAAGAGCTTACTAGTGCGCAATGTTATGTAAAGTTCAACTTGGGCCATGCTTATGTAGCTTTTACAAGGGGAGTCGGTATAGATAAACATAGTCGAAAGATACAAAATAGTCAGCGACATATACAATCTGACAATATCTTCACGACCAGAAGTCCTACTGTCTAAGCCCTACGAGCCAGGGTGATAGGCCCCCGGGACCCCGCAAAAGGGGGCAAGCCTCCCTCTGCACTCCCCCCATTAAGATTCTATGGGGAAACCGCGCAATACCACAGGGCCTTTATTTTTGAATTGAATGGCAACCCAATGGCCCAAAAGTTTATGCGCTAACTAACTTAATGGCTAGTCTCATAAAGATAATCTATAACCATCAATGGTCACACATAGAGCTCATCTAACTTACAAGTTAGGGTTCCACAAATGTTCGAGCTCTCACAATGGCTTCTCCTCATAATGGGGGCTTTACAACTTAGAGCATGATGGATCATTTGTGGTCAATTGAGGGTGGAGTATTGAGCATATCTAACACCTTGCTCCTTGAGCATTGCATATGTAGCATACTCATTATTATTTCCAATCCTTAGTGGTGCATCCTAATATTTATTTTCAGCATTAATAGGTGTCTTCACATGCTAAAATTTGACTCTTTTATTGTGGCTGTGCACTACTTTTTTGAAGTGAGCTAACCATATGCGATAGTCCATTTCACCTTCATTACCATCACCCATGAAGATACCTTTAATGTGTTACACTTATGTGTTCCTCGAGTAGCTTTGATGTGAACCTTTTCCCTATACATGGGCACTTTTTAGTGTAGTGTTGTCTAGAGGTTTTCTCTCCATGTTACCACATACTTGATACTCTCATATGTGGTGGTACTTTGTACTAAGGGATATTATTCGGCTCTTATTTCAGTTCAGTTTATTGTCAATAGAGAGAGCTATTTCAGCCATCTGTTTTCTCCGTGTGTCTTGTTGCATTTGTGCTCCTTGTGTGTGCTTTTTGTGTATCTCTCGCACTTCTACACACACCCATCACTGGTATTAGAGCATGTTCAGCTCCTTCTCAAGTTTCGATCTTTTGCATCGTGGCGTGTATGCACTTTTAACAGTGCAAATCGACTTCGGCGCATAGAACAATGAATTTCAGCAGCCAAGAAACATTTCCACTAGGTTCCCTAGGTACCTTGAGTTTTACGCCCATTTCGAAGCCATTCGTGCATTCAGAACCGCCATCACAGTGATGGTTTGTGAGCTGAAATTTCAGCATTCATTTCAACTTTCATCGAAGTAAAGGTTTTGTCACATTCTTGTTCTTTAGTAAAATGGAGGGAAGCAATGACTTGTTTGGCATGCTTCAAGCTGAAGATAAGCTTGATGGGACCAACTATCTGATGTGGTCTTACATGATGAAGCATGTTCTTGTTGCAAAACAACTTTGGAACATAGTGGCAGATGTAGATCTAAGGCTCGTAGGTTCTTCTACTTCACAGTCTACTATCACCGATGAGCTTCTTCTTCAAGTACAGTGGTTTCTCCTTTTCCGCCTACACAGGAGCAACTTAGATGGGATGGAAAAGATGCTCAAGCTCATGCATTGATTGCGCTTTTTGTGAAGAGTCATATAGTTCCACACATTCGGTCATGTTCTACATCAAGACAGACATGGGACACTTTTGCTTCTTTGTATGCCGTGCGTAATGAAGCACGTGTTCAGGCATAAAATGAGTCAGTAGATGTGTATGTGACACGCATCAAGGACTTGAAAGAGCAATTGGCAAAAATAGATGAGATTATTCCGGATGCATCACTCATTTCTACATTGTTGAAAAGATTATCGGAATCTTTTCAAAGCTTTGCTACTACACTCTGTTTGGTTCCAAAAGGGAATCTTAATTGGTATGCATTTGATGAGGTTGTGTCTCTTCTTTTGCAAGAAGAGCAATCTAGACTTAATAGGAGTGGTTTGATTGAGGGAACACAAGCACTTGCTATCTCACAAAAGGGGAAAAGCAAATGGTTCAGCTTTAGGTTCATCAAAACCAAAGCTTCAACCTTCCTCTTCCACTCATTCGTCTAATGATGCTGATTTGCAAAAGAAGAAGAGATGCAAATATTGCCGAAAGGTTGATCATACTATTGATGAGTGTAGAAAGCTTGCTAAACGCAATGAAAGAAGAAGGAATTCGGCATGTCTATTGCTGAAAATTCAGCAAATGCAAAGAATGATGAAGCCAACATGGCTCAAGATTTTTGGGAATGTGATGTTACATGTCATTATGATGCATCTTTGCATTCTAAATGTATGCTTGTGAGTGAGGCTGATTCGGATTGGTTCTTTGATAGTGGTGCCTCAAAGCATATAACAAAACATGCAAAATATTTTTTGCATTTTTGAAAGATGCATCCAAAGGAGGACATGTGGTGTGTGCAAACAATGCCTCTTATCATATCATTGGAGTAGGAGAAATTGAGCTTATGGCTGCAAATGGAGGTGTGATTCTCTTGAAAAATGCATTGTATATGCCCGGTATCAAGAAGAACTTAATTTCAGTTCCGTTGATCGCCAAAGCTTGACTTTATGTACACTTTGTTGATGATAAGTGTATGGTTCATGATTTCAGCAATGGCGATGTTATCGTGATGTCCGGTACATTATGTAATGGTTTGTATCGCATGGATACATACAAGAGGGCTGCCTTGAATGCCTTGGTTGCTCATACTTCTTCCACAATTGAAATGGAGCTTTGGCATGCTCGTTTTTGGTCACTTGAACTTCAATAGTTTGCTTTACATGGGTGTATCCTATGAAAGCAAAGAATGAGGTATTTTCTTGCTTCAAAGCATTTTTAGCTATGACTGAAAATTTTTCTTCAAAAAAGCTTTTGACCCTACGCACGGATTGTGGTGGTGAATACATGTCACATGAGTTTAATGCTTTTCTTTGTGAAAGAGGTATTTCACACCAATGTATGGTGCCATATACACCTCAGCAAAATGGTGTTGCCGAGCGTAAAAATAGAACACTTCTTGAAATGGCACGATGTATGGTTAAAGGAAAGCATCTTCCCGATAAGTTTTGGATGGAAGCGGTCATGTGTGCAAACTATGTGTTGAATCGCTTCCCTACAAAAGCATTGAGAGTCATCACTCCTTATGAGGCTTGGAATGGTCATAAGCCTATGGTTAGTCATATGCATGTATTTGGTTGTTTGGCATATGCTCGTGCCATCACAACAACGTCACAAACTTGATGACAAGGCAAAGAAATGTATATTTGTTGGTTATAGTGCTGAAAGTAAGGGATATCGTTTGTACCATCCATTGAAGAACACAATTATTGTGAGTTGAGACATGGTATTTGCTGAAAATTCAGTTTTCTTTCTACTTGAATGCAAAAAACAGCCAACAGTTAGCTCACAAGATGTGTTCAATACACTCATGCCTTGTTCCAAAATGGTGCGCTTGACTATGGCCATGTAGACCTGCCAACTTGAGGCTCAAAGGGCTGAAAAACTCCAACAAAATAGAGCTGAAATTGCCGAGAATTTTTAGTCAAACATGACTGAATTTTTTTAGCCAAAAAATGTCGAAATTGCTGGAAATTTCTAGCCACATATGGCTGAATATTTGCATCAAAATATGGTTGAAAATGAGCACAAAATTCAGCCCACGTATGATGTACATGTTGATGATATATTACATAATGAACGCATGTCTATGAAGAGTGCACGAAGTATGCCAAAGTGGCTTAAAGAAACTTTGCAGGAGAGCGAATTGAGTACACCTTTACTTGGTAGAACAAGATCAAGCTCTCGCCATGCATCACGTAATTTTGTGGATTATTCCCTTATTGCTACAACATGTAATGGAAAGCCACTTGCTTTTGAAGATGCATGTGACGATTCACATTGGATGAGAGCTTTGCAATCAGAAATGGATTCTATACATAAGAATGGTACTTGGGAGTTATGTGAATTGCCAAAAGAAAAAAATGCCATTGATACACAGTGGGTTTACAAGATTAAGAGAAAGTCCGATGGTAGCATTGATCACTACAAAGCTAAATTGGTTGCCAAAAGATATGTGCATCAATATGGCATTGACTATGAGGAAACTTTTGCACCTACGTCACGCATGACTACCATTCGTACCGTGGTTCCATTGGTTGCCCATCGAGGTTGGAAAGTACATCAGTTGGACATAAAAATGGCTTTCTTGAATGATGATTTGTAAGAAGAGGTCTATGTGAAGCAATCTCCTAGATTTGCTATGGAAGGGAAAGAGCATATGGTTTGTCGCTTGCATAAAGCCTTCTATGGTCTCAAGCAAGCTCCACGTGCATAGTATGACAAAATCCATAAGCACTTGATTGCTCTTGGCTTCACATGTGGTCCAATTGAAAGCACACTCTATGTATGCAAAGATGGGGCTTATCTTATAGTGCTTGTTCTTTATGTCGATGACATACTCTTGATTGGGTCATGTAGTGCAAAACTTGACATTCTTATGGCTGATTTACAACATACTTTTGATGTCACTTATCTTGGTCTTTTGATCTACTATCTTGGAATCCAGTTTGTATCCGTTGAGGGAGGAATTGTTATGCATCAAGCAAAGTATGTTGAAAAACTACTTCAACGTTTTGAATTTGAGGATTGCAAGCCAGTTTCCACACCACTTGAGATAGGACTTAAGTTCTGAGTTGAGGATTAGAGTGATGCATTTGACACTTCTCTTTATCAGCAAGTTGTGGGATGTCTTATATATGCATTCAACACAAGGTTGGAGATACAGTATGCAGTTTTCCAGTTGAGTCGATTCATGCATAGCCTTGGCAAGCGATAAAACGTGTGTTTAGATATCTCAGAGGCACTTTGAGCTTAGGTCTCTTTTATGGAAGAGATATTCAACCATGTTTGCATGCTTTTACAGATAGCAATTGGGCTAGTTGTTATGATACTCGTGTGTCCACTAGTGGTGATTGCTTTTTCCTTGGAGACTCATGCATATCTTGGTTGAGTAAGAAGCAACCAAAAGTAGCGACATCGAGTTCTGAGGCTGAGTACAGCGCAATTTTTACATCTACAGTGGAGTGTATATGGATGAGACACCCATTGATGGATCTTTGCATTGAGATTGATGTTGCTACATATATTCTCAGTGATAGTCAGAGTGCATTGGCTATTGCATGAAACCAAGTGTTTCATGCAAAAACCAAACATATTGAGGTGCATTATTACTATGTGAGAGAGCGCCTTCATGCAAGAGATATTGATTTGGTATATGTGCCCACACAAGATAATGTGGAAGACATATTCACCAAAGCTCTTTCACGGTAAAAGTTTGAAGCTTTTCCCAAAGCTTTAGGCTTATTACCTTCTGGGGATTTATTACCTTCTGGGGGCTGATTTGTCACTCCTTGTATGTGTTCACATCATTCGCTCTAGGGGGGATTTGTTACACTTATGTGTTCTTCGAGTAGCTTTGATGTGAACCTTTTCCTTATACATGGACACTTTTTACTCTAGTTTTGGTTAGAGGTTTTTTCCCCATGTTACCACATACTTGATACGCTCATATATGGTGGTACTATGTACTAAGGGATATTATTAAACTCTTACTTCAGTTCAATTTATTGTCAATAGAGAGAGCTATTCGAGCCATCTATCTTGTGCATTTGTCTTGTTGCGTTTGTGTTCCTTGTGTGTGCTTTTTGTGTGTCTCTCGCACTTCTACACACACCGAGCAAGACTTAGCATCCAATTTGTTTTTTAAGTCATATCTTACATGAACAAAAGCATCGCAACCAAAGATGCATAGATGGTCATATGAAGCAGATTTGCTAGAACAAACCTCTTCAGGGATGCCACCTTTTAATGTTGTCATCACGTTCGGCACAAGGAGGGAGAACGAGTGTCCAATCCTCTATGAGTCCCGATTCGGAGTCTAGGTCTTGCAGAAACGAAATTAGCTCCTCTCGGGCTCTAACATCTATTGTCTGTAGGACTAAGAACACCCTTTCATGCATTATATCTCTCTGGTCATACTCGGATATATCTTCGAATTGCTTCTCAAACTCTTTTTTAACTTCTTGGATCGGTTGGTCTTTGGGCATATGAACCCACCTCAGGAAGGACCTACAAGTCACTTTGTTTATGTCCTCTAGCATAAACTGTTTGAGAAGCATCAAATTGTGACCATGTCGTATGGTTTATTTGCATGAGTTGATCGCGTAAATTGTATTCACACACATAGGCAAAGTTTTCGCATAATTTCATATCCGTCATCGGAGTCAATCCGATACCTAGGTATTTGGCCTCGAGCTCATACTCTTTACAGAACCTAGATATATTTTTGCCATTAAAAAACCCGCACCGCTTCACTAAACGGTCATGAAGCGATTGGATGACTTTTTGATGCCGATCCTCTTCTTGAAAGCAGACCAATCGGACTATAAGGTCTTCCATTTTTAATTTTTGCTTGGCTCTACATCTATAGCTCTAAATCTATTCACCCTCTCCTTTCATGTTGGGTTCACGAGGTAGGTCTTCTATTTTTAATTTTTGCTAGGCTCTACGTCTATAGCTCTAAATCTATTCACCTCCTCCTTTCACGTCGAGTTCAATTAGAATTTTATTTGCATTCAATCAGATTGTGGGCTTGGGTTTAATATCTCGACCACAACGGACACTTGTTTTCCATCTTTTTCATGGAGTCATGACAAGCATAATGCCCATTGCACATGCACTATTACTGAGCATCACAATTTCTAAAGATATTCACAACACATGAAAAGTTTCATGCAAAATCTTGCCACATTATTCTCCGAACTTCACAACAGCGAACTGATTTTATCTTTGGCCTCACTAAAGGTACCTTGCTTAGATGGTATGAGGACGAGAAATTACCTATTTAGTATGGGGACAAGTAATTCCCTGGTTTCACTGCACCTAAAACTGTGTATTGCATGCAAATCGATTTGGCCTTGAGTTTAGAGTGCATTTTCTAAAAAAGATATAATGTCAAAAAAATCATTAAGAACTTGCATGAGTGTATGATGAAACTAGGCCCAAAGAATTAGGAACATTACATCCCCTGTGATGAGGATGAAGGGATCACTGTTCACATCCCACACTAAGAACGTTGAGCCTGCTGACTACGTAGTGCAGATAGCCATTTCATCATAGCCATCTCATCAAAATAAGGGAATGCACAACAGATCAAAATTGAATCTCAGTTGGTCAGTCCTGATCTGTCATTGGCAGGTAACATAGGAGAGACTATGAAAAAGCATTGATTCTAGCTACGGTATGAGGAGGGAAATTCTCTAGGACAGCATCTAAAGAAGTATCGATTCACATGCTCTGTAAGCAAGGCTGAAACGTAGTACCCTAATAGATGCGATTGATTGCAAAACTATAAACAGCCACATAGTTTGTATAAAACTGAAACGTAGTACCCTAATAGACGCGATTGATTTCAAAACTATAAACAACCACGTAGTTTGTATAACGAATATTCAGAAGATAATAAATACTTAGTGCAACAAAACTGCCACCTTGATTCAAGGCATATCAACTTCTTGTCTCTTGCAAATATGTGTACTAAAGCTTGCTGGAAGGTCTTGAATCAAATGCAAGTATCACATTATGCCCTCCTTACATTTGTGTTAGGCCTGTCATCATTAACATGATCATGGTTGCTAAGTCTACTGTCATCATCTAATGCTTCAAGATAGTAGAAATCTGATGAAGCTACAATTGTGCGATATCCTTGACCAGTGAGACGTTTGGTATTGAGTGGTCCCTCACTCCATGTCTCCAGAATTGTAGTATCGGGTGGAAGAAGAGATGTATTGAAATGGATAGTATCATTTAGGTGGCAGTCTTGTTGTTGGAAATGAAATATGGATGAAGCATATGCACATAATGAGATAAGAGAGTGCTGAGCGTGTTGTTTTCTTCTTTTAAATACTTTGCAATGTCTGGATCAGACTTCCAGCAGACTGGAACAGGCTCATCCATGCCACCATGAAAGAGCGAGTCTGTAAACAATGCTGCAATATCATTAATCACATTTTTTTCTTTCTATCTTGCCCAAGCTCCACTGTCTCCTCATGGTTGATTACTAAGCCCGACTTTGAATTTCGACCACAAGTGGGGAATGATTGCAAACATGAACCGCGGTTTTCAAAGCCTCTCCCCAAAACTCTTGTGGGAGATTAGCTGTGGACAGCATGCATCGTATCCTTTCACACAATGTTCTGTTATACCTTTCAGCCACACCATTGGAGGAGGGGCTGTATGGGATAGTTAGCTCCCTCTTTATACCTATTTTCTCACAAAAATTCTGAAATTCAGCACTTTTAAACTCACCTCCATTGTTAGTACATAACCATTTCAGCTTTCTACCAGTTTGGGTGGTCACAAATGCACGAAGTTCCTGAAATGCAGCAAAGGCTTCATCTTTTCTTTTCAACAAATAAACCCATAATTTCTTAGAGCAATCATCAACAAAAGAAACAAAATACCTTGAATGCCTTGAATGGTGTGGCGTAGAGTGCCTGGGTTCAAGTCCCACTCAATGGACATTTCAGTTTTCTTGTACTCTAAAAAAAAAAGAAACAAAATACAAGGGACCCCCCATAGACTTGGTGGGCATGCTACACACATCAGAATGTACAAGGTCAAGAAGATTTTGTTTACGAGACACACAAGAGTAATAAGCATTTCTCACTTTTTTTCCATATTGACAATCATTACGAAAATCGAGTTTAGACCCTTTGGCCTCAATTCTTTGCAAAGAAGATAGAACATCAAGTCCTTTATGGCTCATATGGCTCATTCATTTGTGCAAAAGTTCTAAGTCAGAACGTATGTCTGCAACAACAATGAATTGGCCTAGCAAAGCCTTTCCATGTAAACAATACAGAGTATCCCTTTTAGTGCCCTTTATAACTAGCCTAGCACCCTTAGTCAATTTCCATGAACCTTTCTGGAAGTTGGTGCTATAACCATGCATGTTCATCTGCCCAACTGAGAATAGACTCTTCTTTATGCTAGGAACATATTTGATATTATGCAAAACGAGCTCTTGGCCGTCATTCAAGACCAAGTGCATGGTGCCAATTCCATTAATAGAGCATGCATGATCATCGCCCAAATAAACTTTGCCAAAAGTACCCACATCGAGTATGGCAAAGCACTACCTATTAGGAGTTACATTAAAAGAGGCACCATAGTCTACTATCCAGGTTTGTGACACAGCATCATTCACTGTGAGTAATGCAACAATCACATCCCCTTCGGTAATTTTCATATCCTGTACATGAACTGCATAGACATCTTTGGTAGAAAATGTAGCATATAAGATCTCCTCTGCATCTGACAACTCCTTTGTGACAAAACTGGAGGCCACATTGGCCTTTTCCTTGTCCTGTGAGTTGTCTTGTGTCTCTGCCTTTGTCTCTTTCTTCTTCTTATCACGAGCATTCTTCTTCATTTCTTGCTCTTTCTTGAAGTATGTGCAATCTGGCTTTTGTGACCTTTCCTGCCACACTGATAACAAGTCACATCTCACTGCTTCTTCCCCTTGCTTTTACTTCTATTTCTCTGTGTATTCCATGTCTTCTTCTCTGATCTTCCTCTGGATAAGTTGGAAGATCCACTTGACTCTCCAATGGCCTTTCTCTTGATCTATTCATTAAGAATGGATCTCCTTACACCATCGGATGTAAGATTGGAGTTATTGAACAATGAGACTACCAAGGTTTCCCAAGTGTCAGGTAAAATCATAAGGAAGATTGAGGTTTAACTTATCTTCAAAAGGAGGCAATCCAGAATTCTGAAGATGTGAAAGAGTACCTGTGAAATAAGCAATATGCTCTACTGCACTCTTTGATTCATCAAGCTGCATATTAATCAATCTCCTCATTAAATGTACTTGATTCACCAGAGTGGTGTCTTCATATGTAGCTCTCAGTTTTTCCCATACATCATATGCAGTAACTAGACCTTTCAAGTCTACAAGAATCTCATCAGTTTGATGTATGCAATGAGCATCAGACATATCTTCAGGCTTCACCTTCTCCAATACACCATCACAATCTTTTAGAAATAGAATGCCTTGCATTCGATCTTTCCAAAGGTCAAAACCTATACCGTCAAATCTCTTTATCTTAAAGAGATTTTTGACAATCAAGGAGGGGGAGGCCATTGCTGCACCAAGGGGACAGAGTAATTCAAGAATAAATTAGTTTTGAAGATAAATTTCAGAATTTAACAGTTTTGTAAAGACTTTGCAACACAAAATAGGTATGTCCCAACTTGCACAAGGCCTCTGTGGAGTTTTTGAGCAAAAATGATGGCAAGTTTTGAAGTCTCGCCAGAGATGCTATTTTTCTGCAAAGGAAAAACGGCAACCTAAAAACGTTCAAAAACACCTAAAGAGTCGAGATTTCTGCCTCAAACAAGATGCATCCCAGAGGAGCAGTATATGAAACATTATGTGCACCCAAATCCCCAACTTTCTGAACCTACAAGAACCTGTTATCATTATTCGAGCAAATCCACAGTTTTCATACATTGGAATACGTCTCCCACTTGAGAAAAAAGTTTTTTTTGCTTATACCCTGTTGTTTAAAATCTGCACAGCCTGCAAAAGATGGAAATGGTGATGAACTCAGCAGAAAAAACAACTTACAAAAGACACTTCTTGCTATGAAACTTTCTCAAAATGAGAGAACAGTGGATATGGACATTCAAAGCTGAAAAACACAGCTGTTCGCACAAATTTTGTCACGAAGAATCTTTCGTATGCTCTGATGCCAGTTGAAAGAGGTGGATTAGAGCTTCCTAATGGTCTGGAGCAGGGCTGGTGAGAGAGAGTGGAGACATTGGAAGAGAGATGGAGATGTTTGGGCAGCAATCACAAAGAAGAAACACACAAGTTCATAAGTCCCATCCTCTCATAATAAGAGGAGACCTAATTTAAGTATTTATATGAACTCTTGGTCATTTGGGCATGTTCACATTGCCCAATGGCCAAAGAGTTTAAAAATAATGTAAATGCCCATAGGGGCCCCAATGGGGGGCCAAAAATATGTATAAAAAATGTGTGGGTAGTTTTAAGTGAAAGCTACCATCTGGAAGGGTATAGATGTATAAAGGGGAGTCCTTGGAGCCTTTATTCCCAACAATAGGTGTCCATGCTGTAATGGTATGCCATTAATAGGCTTGCAATAAATATGATTAATAATAAAGCATGCTGTCATTACAGCCTCTTCCCTATATGAATTAGGAAGAGAAGCTAGACGTAACATGTAACGAGCCATGTCTAATAAGGTCTATTTTTCAAAGAGACACCCTTTACACAGTTGTATAGAGGCATGAGAGGGTAAAGCAAAGTGATGAGCCAGTCTTCTATGTGTGACGAGCCGCATAAAAGGACATTCGTATTGATGTTGTCATGGCCAAGTCGATAATGCCATAAAAGGACATTCATATCAACTATCACAACTGTTTGAACAGCTAGTGCTTCATGAGCATGGTATGTTAGTCCCAATAGTTATAAACGGCCTATGCGAGGATACTGGATGGTGGACACTGGTCCAAAACTGGAAATGTGTTTGATGATACATGCAGATTGCGTGAACGATATAGTAAGTGTTTGTGAAGTTAACTTGGATACAAAGATGAGATTTCATGTTAATTTTGGTACGTAATAGACTTGCGAGATGAAGGCTATTTGTGCATTGAACAATTCAATGGAGGCTGTACCAATTCCGTCAGCAAATTGACTTCTATCATTGCCAAAATGCACTTCCAAAGGATGAGACAATTTTTGGTAATCAACAAAGGCATCTTTTGATGCAGATAAGTGACATGTTGCCCCGGAATCAAGTATCCATGCATCTGTAGACAACGACAGGGGGGAAGTGAGCACCATGAAGGTCAGGATGGAGTCTGTATCTGTATCATTATCATGGTCAGATGCATATGAGGTGGACACATGATAGGTCTAGCAATCGTCAATCAAGGATCTATTTCATGAGGAATTTCCATGGATTTTTCAGAGTCTGTATCTGAATCCTGTGGAACGATTGTTCCAGAGTCTGAATTGTTTTGATGATGAACTGAACTGTGCTGGTGATTTATACAGCAGTTTGGGAGAATAATTGTATCAGGGTGGTGATTATGGCGTAAGTTATAAGTCGACCATGTAAATCTTGTCTGAGATGACATATCAAGGGCTGGTTGGGCTGATGTAGATGCAATTGATGAATGCAGAGATGCTTTCCTAAGTGATACTTCCTGCATTATTATTTGTATAAGCGTGAGCACAGTAAGATCTACATTTGTGCTTTGTGCAGAAATGAAAGACTGAAAAGAAGAGGGGAGAGTTGAAAGGTGAAGCACCGATTGAGCACTTGTCGGAAGGTCCAAGCCAACTAAGCGAAGATCATCTAGCTTCACGCGCCACTGTTGGATAAAGGACTCTGCAATGTCCGTTTCTTGCATGTGTAAGGCAAACAGTTGCTTCAGGCAATGGACCTGATGAGCCACAGAATGTGTTTCATAGGTTGCTTCCAGGTGGATCCAAATTTCACGTGCAGTCTTGAGAAGATACACGGACTAGTTCAGAGCATCAGACATATGCGACAAAAGTTCGAGTCGGGCTGTTAGGTTTCAGTCGTCCCAGGCATATACAGCAGCAGCATGTGTTGGGTCAGTACGGTTGGAACATTGTTCTGTTCTGTCGACGACGACAGACATTAATCCCAATTTTTGCAGGCTCATCTTCATTGACAGCTTCCCCGGTTGGAAATTTTGCGCATGAAGCTTATCAATCTTATATGTTCGCAAGGTCACCGCAGCCACAATCTTGATCAGGGATGTGTGCAGGTACAATCGCGTGCAGGTCTTCACATTTTGGGCAGCAAAGGACACTCAGTCTCTTGAATATGTGCTGAAGATGCACTGGATGTGCTCCCACTATTTTGAATTCGCAATGCCACAAAATCAGCTGTTTATCTATGATAGAAGTTTGACCTTGACCTGTTTGAAGGATGTAAAGGTTTGCAGTGGCATGACCAGTAATCTTTACCTTTCATTTCAAATGAGCATGTTAATCTTTATTAGAAAGTTCCCATGTAGATATTGATATTGTCATAGGAGCTTGTATCTTGTATGGTTGCATCTTTGATGTGGACTTCCATGTCTTTCCGAAAGATATGTTTGCTACAAACCTTAGTCACAAATGAGTTCTAAACTTCAAATGACTCGATAGATTTCATGTAATTAAGCGAATGCACAACAAAACTGAAATGCACTTCATAATAGGAGTTAAACATGAGCATCAAAAGTTTTTGAAATTTCTTCTTAAGACTTGGAAAGCGAAGTGCCCAAGTCTGTTCCTTGATTTGAAACGAGCAGTGCATTACCAAGTTTATCTGCCCTTCCAGAATGGTTTTCATATTGAAATGAATCATATGAAATTGAATTTCGGAAGTGAACTTTTCCTTGTGAGTTTAGTTTGCATGTGTATGCCTTCATGACCATCAAAGGTTTTTGAAATTTCTTCTTAAGACGTGGAAAGTGCCCAAGTCTGCTCCTCGATTTGAAATGAACAGTGCATATAACCAAGTTTATCTGCCCTTCCAGAATGGTTTTAATGTTGAAATGAATCATCTGAAACTGAATTTCGGAACTGAACTTTTCCTTTTGACTATAGTTTGCATGTGTATGCCTTCTCTTTGCACTCTTGGTTGTATAGCTGTGGATCTCATTGTTAGCCCTAGTTTCAAGTGTCGAGTCTATCACTGCCTTAACTAGATGAAGTGAGTATTTTATTGTGTTTGAAAATGTGTAGGAAGATGTTCTGCTTTATGGCTGAGCAATAAGTTGAATATGTTATGATTTGGAATTGCAGAAAAACGGCATGATTGTTGGGATGGTGGGGGATGGAATCAATGATTCACCAGCACTTGTAGCAGCAGATGTTGGGATGGCTATTGGGGCTGGCACAGATGTGGCAATAGAGGCAGCTGACATAGTTCTCATGAGAAGCAATCTTGAAGATGTCCTCACAGCTATAGACTTGTCCAAGAAAACATTCTCCAGAATAAAGATAAACTACTTGTGGGCGATGGGTTACAATTTACTTGCATTGCCCCTTGCAGCTGGAGTGCTGTTTCCGTTCATTGGACTGCGTCTGCCTCCTTGGGTGGCTGGAGCTGCAATGGCAGTATCATCAGTAAGTGTTGTTTGCTCTTCTCTGCTTCTTAGATCTTATAAAAGACCCAACAGCCCAAATAGTCTGAAGCAGATCAAGGTAGCATCCTGAAACATATGTATATATTTTCCATATTACACGTCTCGACTACTTTTGACTTATACAGGCAAACATGAGGATGGTGTGACAGGCCAAGGTCCTCTATGGTAGTAAAGGAACGCCATGTATACAAGGCATGGCATTGCAAGAAAATGTAAAGCCATTAGATTAATTGAAATGATCAAGACAAATAAAGGTAGGGATGGTCCCTGCATTATCATTAAAAATTTGCTCATGACAGCATAAATGGATTTCACTTGAGCCTCGGACTTGAACAAGAGACCTGCAATTTTTACTTGTACCTCTTTTTTCTCCTTTGCCTTAGTCCTCCCTTGTTTATGTGTTGATCGGGTATCTGTATGCAAGATAAAGGCACATCAACCATCAAGATCAGTCGTTATTTACCATTTCAAAAATAGTAAAAACATAAAAAAATGCTTGTCATTGAAAACTGCATTATGCTGGTTCAAAAGGGAAGTACAAAATGCAGGTTCTCTGATTTGATTACCGGTGCAGGAGGCAGCTCTTATCTGTGAATTATAGCTCTCCCTGATTTGACAGTGGAACTTTGAAAACCATTCTCCCTAGTCTGCATTTGATATGCTGCCTTTTACTGTGCATGCGTGTGTATGTGGGTGTGCATGTTTCTTTTCTTACACTTAAATAGCAAAGACTTCAATCAACCTCGGAATATGCCACCGAAAAATTTACTGCAACATCAGTTTGCATTCTGAGCAACGCATCATAGAGGAACAGGGCTGTATAAAGACTGCTTCCTGAACAAACCTTACTCAATGATAGAGTATGCTTTCAATCAGAAACATCAAAGATTTGAGTGGGGTTAAATCTGAATCATAAATATGACAGATCATGGTGAACTTATGCTATTAAAAATGGAAAAGATTACAACTCAAAGATACCAAAGGTGCGCATTCTATACATCGTTCCAGCTGAACTAGTATGCTATTATAAACGATTTTCCTAGTCATGTATAATAGGTTTGTAATGCAACTCACTGCATCTCTTAAAAGTGTGTATCCAAGCGTTGCGACTCTTGATCGGGGCAACATCTTCTGAATCTCTCTGAAATGTAGTACTTTAGGTAATCCACTTTCAATCTCATGCATCTTTGCAACAATGATTTCTGTCCTTGAAAACTTTTTGTTCACATTGGTCCATACACCATGATGGATTACCTAATAATTTACAAGAACTTTTTTGCTCTTGATCGAAGGATGCCAAAGGCTTTTGGAGTTTGTATCCACCTCCTTTTGCCTCATGAAAGTTCTGAGTGCCCTATCAAAGAAGTTGGGCTCAATAGGACCTTGGACAAAACAAGCCTCCCCTTTCAAATAAATCCTTCTTAGTGAAAGGGATAGTAAGGACTTACTTGACTTCCTCTGATTTACAAATGGCCATGTTGCATCTAAGAAGTATCAAATCTTCCCCCATCATATTATTAAGGAAAGCTCAACTTAGTATATTGTTATCCCATTATTAATCACTCTCTTCCGCAAGTTTTCTTACAATTCAAAAGGCTTGATCTATAGAATCTCTTCACTTGTTAGAGCATTTATTTTGATTAGATTGGTTTCTATCACGAGAGCCCAATAACCTACCACTATATCCTTGATCTTTTAGTCACACTCCTCGATGCAAATTCCAATGGGCTTGGCCCTATACTTTTCATGATTAATGTTTCAACTTGAAGTAATAAAGAAGTCCTCTAAGATATTCAACAGCTTTATGCTTTGCACTTTATTCTTGACTAGAATATTCATTTTGTAATCCCCATCCATACTTGAATTCTCCATAGAACCCTAGTCACTTTAGCTCTACCCTTGCTTTGTGGGATATGGGGGATCCTAAGGGCACCGTGTCCATTCATTGTACTATTTTCGTTTTCGTAATTAATTCAAGCAAGGGAGAATAGGTTTTGATCGAACTTCCATTAAAAAAAAAAAGAAAAACTCCATGCTTTGCATTTGTTCTTGACAATAATATTCGTTTTCTCCTATGAACTAAGTGAAAATAGTCACTTTTTCCCATTTGAAAGACCATCGATGGTATACCGAGGTTTTTACCGAGGAAAATGAATGCGGCTTTATTTGCTTCGACGTCGGTGTAAAGGTCGGTATGCGCGTCGGTATATTCGTCGGTATATGCGTCGATAATAGCGGCGCCCATACCAGAGGCCTCTGCTAGGTGTTCCGTCGCGTATACCGTCGTCTGCTGGGTGTACCGACGCTTATTCCGATGACATTATTGGGAGTACCGTCACGTATACCGACGATCATACCTGCAAAATTTTTTTTGGGCAGAGTGTGTTGTCTTTTGCTACAGCAACATTACGATGATGTTGCTTAACAAAAGACAATACACTCTGCCCAAAAAAGACCGAGTACATGTGATGTGTACTCTAATGTCAACCGAAATATGATTTCATGAAACAGAGTATTATTGGACACAAAAGAGATAATCAGAATGAACCATGAACCATGAACCATGTACAAAAGAAGTTATATATTTCAATAATGAAGCATGTACAAGAGTGTGGCAAACCACTGTCATATATGACTCTTTTACAAAATGTGGCAAAGCAATGCATTGCCATATGAAAATCATATACAAAATTTTGGTGTTCCACTGCCATACACATGCAAAGAACGTTCCATATCAACAGTCCTGCAACAAAGAACATTAATGGAATGTCCTCCAATAGTGCAATCAACCCATGACGATATCCGTAAGACTCCTCCATTCGTGTTGGAGGACGACCCATTGCCAACTCCTGAAACAAATATACAAAAGATTAGAGGAACATACATGAGAAATTTAACACAAATAAATTCAATAAATGAAATGGTACTTACAAACTCATGACTCATCGTGTCATATCCGCCGCTGCCCAAATGTGACGGTCCAACTGTATCTAAACGTGTGGCTGCGGCATCTCGTTGCTGGCGATATCGGTCAAGAGTCTGCTGTTGCTCGTCACGAATCACGTCCCACTCCTCAGCATCTAACCATACAGGCTTTGGTAAGCCTGCTCTGTAAGCATCACGAGCCTCGGTTCGTCGATGGGACATAATCTCACGTGCAGTGTGCAGAATCCACTCTGAACTAATAAGAGACTGTCCATCGGTTGGTCAGAACTCCTGATAAATCATCTGTGTGATATAATTCTTCCGATCTTTATCCTGTTCACTCCATTTCAGCATGATAGAGTGTCCAAACTGGATGGAGCAAAGCTGTCGTATGCGTGCATGCATTGCTTTGCCAGTTGCATCCATCACCGGAGCTCCATCTCGGATACTATACACCTTGGAGTCATCATGGTCATGAGCACCCCAAGGTGTACGTGGTGTACTGCGTGGCGTACCTACATTTGAGATACTCGTCCTAGGAGTAGAAGCGGGTGACACAACGTCCGTTGCACTGCCTCCACAACAGCCGCCTCTCCGCCTCCAAACCTACCCGTAGATCGACTCTTAGAACCTCCTTCTCCAGAGCGTGACCTCGATCTACGAGACGATCCAGAACCTGTATTGTGCTGAGGTGTCGAACGCACATGTCTACTAGTAGACCCAGTAGGAGATGGCTAAAAAGATGGTCGTGGTGGAGTCACAAAGCTAGGAGACATACCTCCTACGAGAGTAGCACCACCCGCAGGAGTGACACCGGCAGGAGTGACACCGGCGGGAGTGACACCGGTAGGAGTGACACCGGCGGGAGTGACACCGACGGGAGTAAGGCTAGCAGGAGTGAGGCCGGCAAGAGTAAGGCCGGCAGGAGTGAGGCCGAGAGGAGTGCTACCTCGAGCAATCCAATACTGTGATGCAGCAGCCATATACGCGGGAGGAACCTGAGAGATGAACTCCAAAAACTGCTCCTCTGTATTTAGACACCTCATGCATCTAGTAGGTGTTCGAAACTCTGAAATTGTTTTCTTCACTTGTTGCTCTTCCATCCTGCAAAGCACCCAAGGAGCTCTTGGTAACGATACTGTTCCGTTGGGCTTATTAATTGCCCACAACTCTCGCGTACGACCTCGCTCTTCTAAGTCCTCCCTTTGTGCTTTGCTTTCTTTCTTTCCGATCAAAGTTTTCCAAAGAATCTCTCCCACATTCTTAAAAATATGCATCGGGTCCACCAAATGATTGATCAACAATTCACTCCAATAAGGGAGTTCATGAAAGATGGACAACCGTTTTATGCCAACAACTAGATTTTCTGAATCCCACAGTTGTTTCCAATCACTAGCTTTCATTTGGTATTGCTCTTGTCGACCAATTCTACCTTCACGTAAAACATGTCCATCAGGCAAATATCTATGATGTCCTTCATAGATAGTTTTACGTAGTGCTTTGGAATAGCATGCTTCGAGTCGTGGTCCGCATAAAGGACAAGCATGATAACCCGAAATCGATAAACCTGAACATTCACCATAACCAAGCCAATCATGCATTGTCCACATAAGTATGCCTTGCACTCGCATGTCTTGTCTTCTTATAGGTTGAGACATGTCACGCACAGTAATCCAATCCCATAAAATGCGCAGTTCTTCCACAAGTGGTGCAAGATATACATCCATGTTTTTTACCTTACACTTACCTGGTACAATAAGAGCTAATAATAAATGATCTTTCTTTGTGGCCAACCATGGTGGGATATTATAATTGACCAAACATACAGGCCATGTGCTCCATGAAGAACTGCGTTATCCAAATGGATTCACTCCATCCATAGCTAGGCCTAGACGTATGGACCGAGGCTCACTAGCAAACTCTGGCCACTTACTATCTATGTGCTTCCAAGCATCATAGTCAGCAGGCACTCGCATTACATTATTTGTAGACCTGCTCTTTGTATGCCATGATATTAACTCAGCTATAGATTTGCATCTAAACATGTTCTTAATTCGTGGAATGATAGGAAAGTGGCGAAGAACCTTTGCGGGGATTGCTTCGCCTACAACGTCTTCTCTAAATCTATTTGCTCCACACTTTGGACATACGTGGAGATGCTCATACTCATTCCGAAAGAGAATGCAATCATTCGGACAAGCATGAATTTTAGTATAATCCATTCCAATGGACTGTAAAAGTTTTTTCGCATCTCCACGTGTTGGAGGCATGTCATTGCCCTCTGGCAAAAATTGATCTTTAAGAAGCCTACAATAAGCAATTAAAACGATATTAGTAAATAAAGTTATTGTGATACAACAATGAAAGTCAATTTGTTCTCCACTTACCGAACAATTCAGTGACACTACTATTTGACCATCCATAAATGGATTGCAGATTGAGCATCGCGAGTGACGCACGTAGTACAGATATCTTTGCTCCATTGTAAAGTGGTAAACGAGCTAGTCTTCGCATGTTTTCATATTCTTCATCGACTTCTGATCGTGGAATTTCTGTTGTGTCCATGAAACTCTCGACACCTTCTCCACCATCATCATCTTCGTCCATCTCATAAAATGCTTCAAGCATCTCTTCCATATGTTCATTTTGTGTAATATTATTAGTACTTGCTTATACGTCTAAGTCCTTTTTTGCTCTCTTTTGTCCACGAGAGGTTACCGGTGCAAATGTTGTTTGGGTCCATCAGTTCACCTGGGGGACCATGCGAATGATAACGTAGGTTTTCCAGTCGACTCCTATCAAAGGATCCATACTCTCTAACATGTGCAGTACAAATCCGTAATTTCTGATAAATTTGATACTTGCATTGTGTGCAAGGACATGCCATTCTCTTTAGGATCCAAAGAAGCCATTTGCTACAATATGGACATTTTAGAACATTTGTTTTTTTATTAAACCTAAAAATCATACTCTTAAAGACTTAAACCCTAATCTATATAACTATCTTATTTTATCTATATATTCGGATTTTTTCTTAATTGATCCTATTATATATATATATATATATATATATATATATATATATATATATATATATATATATATATATATATATATATATATATATATATATATATATATATATATATATATATATATATATATATATATTTATATATTTATTCAGATTTTTTTCCTCTTAATTGAGTTATATGTATGCCTAAACCCTAAAACCCTAAAAGATCTAGACCTAAATTATGTATATTTCTATACACGTGTATATACATGTATATATGTATTATATGTGTACTCCAGAGTGTGTATATATGTTATGTAGGTGTTAAAACCCTAAAACCCTAATCAAAATGACCTAGACCTAAAACATGTATATATATGTATGCATGTGTATATGTATATATATGTGAATATAGATAGGCGTATAAGTATGTGTGTATGTGTATGCGTATATATATTCACTCTATTTAAAATGATTAAAATTAAACCTATTTTTATATATTTAATCATATATATTTCATTTTTTTATTTAAAACACTAGTTCTTATCATATTTTATTATCTATATAATTATCCTACTTTATATATATATATATATATATATATATATATATATATATATATATATATATATATATATATATATATATATATATATATATATATATATATATATATATTATTTATATATTCAGATTTTTTTCTTAATTAATCCTATTTTTATATATTTAATTATATATATTTCATTTTTAATTTAAAACACTAGTTCTTATCATATTCTATTATCTATATAATTATCTTACTTTATATATATATATTATTTATATATTCATATTTATGTATATATTCAGATTTTTTAGTTACGTATATAATTATTTATTTATATATATTTATATATATATTTATTTATGTATATAACTATCTTATTTTATATATATATATATATATTTATTTATATATTCAGATTTTTTCCTTACGTAATCCTATTTTTATATATTTAATTATATATATTTAATTAAATTATTTAAAACACTAATTCTTTTTATATTTATTTATGTATATAATTATCTTATTATATATATATATATATATTTATTTATATATTCAGATTTTTTCCTTACGTAATTCTATTTTTATATATTTAATTATATATATTTAATTAAATTATTTAAAACACTAATTCTTTTTATATTTATTTATGTATATAATTATCTTATTTTATATATATATTTATTTATATATTCAGATTTTTTCCTTATGTGATCCTAATTTTATATATTTAATTATATATATTTAATTATATATATTTAATTATATATATTTAATTAAAACCCTAATCTCAAAGATCTAGACCTAAAAAATGTATATTTTTGTATGCATGTGTATCTACATGTATATATGTATTATATGTGTATGTGTATGTGTGTATATATGTTATGTAGGTGTTAAAACCCTAAAACCCTAATCTTAAAGATTTAGACCTAAAATATGTATATTTCTATATGCATGTGTATCTACATGTATGTATGTATTATATGTATATGTGTGTTTGTGTATATATGTTATGTAGGTACTAAAACCCTAAAACCCTAATAAAAAAGACTTAGACTTAAATCTGAAATACTAAAACCTAAATACTTAAACACTTATAAAAATCTAAACCCCTAATCCTAAAACCCTAATCATATGTTATATATATATTTATTTATATATTCAGATTTTTTTCTTATTTTTCTATATATTTTTTCTTAATATAAATATAATTGAGTTATATATATGCCTAAACCCTAAAACCCTAATCTTAAAGATCTAGACCTAAAATATGTATATTTTTGTATGCATGTGTATCTACATGTATATATATGTATTATATGTGTATGTGTATGTGTGTATATATGTTATGTAGGTGTTAAAACCCTAAAACCCTAATCTTAAAGATTTAAACCTAAAATATGTATATTTTTGTATGCATGTGTATCTACATGTATGTATGTATTATATGTATATGTGTGTTTGTGTATATATGTTATGTAGGTATTAAAACCCTAAAACCCTAATTAGAAAGACTTAGACTTAAATCTGAAATACTAAAACCTAAATACTTAAACACCTATAAAACTCTAAACCCCTAATCCTAAAACCCTAATTATATTATATATATATATATATATTTATTTATATATTCAGATTTTTTTTCTTATTTTTCTCTATGTTTTTTCTTAATATAAATATAATTGAGTTATATGTATGCTTAAACCCTAAAACCCTAATCTTAAATATCTAGACCTAAAATATGTATATTTCTGTATACATGTGTATATACATGTATATATATATATATATATATATATATATATATATATATATATATATATATATATATATATATATATATATATATATATATATATATATATATATATATATATATATATATATATATATATATATATATATATTATATGTGTATGTATATGTATGTGTAAATAGCCTAAAAACCCTAATCCTATTTTTATATATTTTATGTAAAAAAAAGCTTCAAAATAAAAAATTGATATATTTAATTATGTATATTTAATTAAAACACTAGCTTATGTGTGTGTATATATGTGCATGTGTGTATGTATGTGTGTGTGTGAATGTATGCATGTGTGTGTGTATGTGTGTCTATGTATGCATGTGAGTATATGAGTATGTATATACATATGTGTGTGTATGTATGCATGTGTGTACATGTGTGTGTGTATGTATACATGCATGTGTGTATATGTGTGTATGTATGCATGTGTATATATGTGTGTGTATGTATGCATGTGTACATGTGTGTGTATATGTATGCATGTGTGTACATGTGTTTATATGTGTATGTGTGTGTATGTATGCATGCATGTGTGTATGTATGTGTGTATACATATGTGTATATGTGTGTGTATGTATGTGTGTGTGTATGTATGCATGTGTGTATGTATGCATGCATGTGTGTATATGTGTGTATATATGTGTGTGTGTATGCATGTGTGTATATGTGTGAGTATGTGTATGTATGCATGTGTATATATGTGTGTATGTATGTATGTGTGTATGCATGTGTGTGTATATATGCATATGTAAATTTGTATGTGTGTGTATGCATGCATGTGTGTATATATGTGTGTATGTAAGCATGCATGTGTGTATAGGTGTGTGTATGTAAGCATGCATGTGTGTACATGTATGTGTGTATGTATGCATGTGTAAATGTGTAAATATGTGTGTATGTGTGTGTGTATGTATGTTCTATTTTCCTATCTCTATCTTGATCTTTTCTTTCATTATTCTTTATCTCTCACTCTCTCTCTCTCTCTCTCTCTCTTTCTCTCTCTCTTTCTCTCTCCTCTCTCTATCAATAGAGAATAAAACAATCACTTACAAGTATGTCCCTCTTTTGGATCGTTGTCGTCAAAGCGTAATGTATGCCGCCTATCGTCCAATTCCAAACAATCAATGCCAAAGAACTTCTGCAAAATCAAAGAAAAGAGAAATTATAAAACCTAAAGCATAGAGAAACACAAATGCTAACAGTACGCGCAACACTTACCAAGATGTGAGATCTAAGCCGAGAGAGAGTGTGTGTATAGAGAGAGATCTCTGTGTGTGTGTGTGCACAAGACAATGCAGGTCGCAATTCGGTTCGCGCACGCAAGTTCGACATAAGACCAACATTACTCAAACATGCGCAAAAATGTGAAGTTTTGCTCTTGGCTTCGCGGTATGTTTAAAACTCGGCCTCGGTATACGTGTTGGTATGGGCGTCGGTAACTTCCAATAAATTACCGACGCTTATACCGACGCATATACCGACGCATATACCGAGGGTCGCGGGCCACACTGACGATCCGTTTAAAACGGTCATACCGACGGTCACTTGATCGTCGGTATCTCTAAGTGACATTTTCCAATGCCCATACCAACGCCGAGCGTGACCGTCCGTATATACAGAGTCTGTATGCCCCTCATATGTTGTAGTGAGATACTTCTAATTTTTTCATATGTTCCAAAAAATCCTTTATGACCTACCCATAATGTCTCATGCATTCCCTTCATTACTTGCAACTGAAGACCTCGGTTTCTTAGGACTCGTTGATGATTTTGTTGGAATTTGGGGCCCCAGGAGCATTCCAAACTAAAACCTTTTGAGCATACACAACTTAATTGATAAGATGATATGTGAGATAGAGAAAGAAAGAGAAGTTGAGACAAGGATAGAGAACGTAAGCTGGATGCTTACTCACTAAAAAAATAGATGTCCAAATTACAACATGGGAGTATTAATCAACTATATAAAGTGGTGCACTCACTAATGGAAGAATATCCAAGAAGATGATGACACAAACTTTAGATTATGTTGAAATAATCTAAGTGTGTGTGTGTGAAGTGAATGAGCAACGAAGCTAACCTTATTGTCACAAAATAGTGTAACAAAATTATAAATCAACCAACCCTAATTTTGAGATTAGGGTAGAGAAACCCTAAAAATAAAATATAAGGTTAACTCACAAAAGATAGTTACGACCACCTTGTAGAAGGCTTCTTGCTCCAAGAGAGTAGCCTCTCCTTTACCAAAACTTCACCTCCTCAAAGAGTGTGAGACTCCTCCTCCTTGATCTCCTTGAGAGACTCTTGAGTCTTGAGTTCTCCTTGAGTGAGTGAGTGAACAATGAGCAAGGCCCTTATTATATAGGTTGTTGATCCCTCCAAGTGCCAATTCAAAAAGCCTTCAATAAAGCTATGATCGTTAAATCTTTATCGCTATGAAAATCAAATTCAAAAGCGATGCCCGCTGTCTATCAATTTTATTTTTCTTTATCAAAAAAAGAACAAATGCATGTTGCTACCGCTTTGTGTGGGGATTGAGCCCGCGTGGGTGTTTCAGAAGTGTTTTCTTGTAGCCACGCTACCAACGTCTTTTCCTTGAAGAGTATTCATTAAAGAAACTAATATATGCGCCTGGTTGAGTTTCTTTGAGTAATAGAAAGTCGTCATTGTTGGACCATATGGCATTGACTCCAACAATCCCTCCTTCAATGTCATATTGTACTAGCTTCATTAACTTGCAAATCTTCTCATGACTAACTCCAGTCAATGCTTTGGTAGTGTACCTCTATATGCTTTATCCCTTCTTAGCTATAGCTATAGCACTCTGGCTATCTAAAAATATCTGAATGGGTTAATGTACTCTTACATCAAGATAATTGAAAATCTTCTGCAACCAAACTAACTTTAGAGTAGTTGTAAATGTTGCATGATATTCAGCTTCACACAATGAAGCGGCAATAGTGGGTTGTCTCTTCGAAAGCCATGAGATAAGACAATCTCCAAGATAAAAACAAAATCCACTAGTACTTCTTGTGTCTCTATCACGTGCCCAATCAGAATCTGAAAATCCTTTTAGTAACAAATGTGTAGATTTCGAAAATACCATAGCAAAATTTGAAGTTCCCTTCAAATATCGAAAGATCCACTTTACTGCTTTCCAATGTAACATTGTCTTGGTACTTGAGAAACTGCAAACCGTATATCAGGACATGTATTACAAAGATATATCAAGCAACCAACTGCTTGAATATATAGAGTAGCATCAAATGGCTCTGCATCTGCTACCTTTTTTAAAGACATGTTCTGATCCATAGGTGTTTGCATAGGTTTAGAATCACTCATCTAAAACCTTTCCAAAAGTTTCTCAATGTACTTCTATTGTGTCATATAGATACACTCATCTTGAAACAAAAATTGAATCCTAAGATAATGATGCAAAATGCCTAAATCATTCACCTCAAATGTTTGCTTCAATTGTTCTTTGAACATCTACAAATCTTCATCTCTGGGACCTGTGACTATAATATCATCCACGTAAATGATTGCTATAATCAGCATACCTGGTTCAACTTTAACATAAAGAGTTGGAGCTACATCTGAGTTATGGAAATCAATGGATAAAAGATATGTATGTATCTTTTCATACCATGCTCTAGGTGCCTGCTAAGCTTTTATAAGCTTACACACTAAGTGTTCTTTACCTATCTCTTCAAAACCTTCTGGCTACTGAATATACACATCCTTTTGTAAATCACCATTTAGAAAAGCAGTCCTAATGTCAAGTTGATATATATGCCAACCAAAATGTGCTGTTAAAGCAAGTATTGACCTAATAACAGTCATCCTAGACGTAGGAGCAAATGTCTCATCATAATCAATACCTTTTTGTTGTGCATATCCTTTGACAACTAACCTGGCCTTGTACCCATCAATAGTACCATTTGCTTTCCTTTTGATTTTGAAGATCCATTTTACACCTATAGCCTTCTAGTAACTCACATAGCTGCCAAGTTTGATTCTTATGAATAGAATCAATCTCTTCTTGCATAGATTTTCTCCAAATAGGAATGCTAAGTGCATCTTTAACACATGCATGTTCATCTTCAATAGTCGTTAGTGCCAAAATATCATGAATCTCAAAGTCTTCAGCAAAAGTTACATGATCTTTTTGTTGTTGCTGTCTAGTTTGACTTCTTGCTCTTACATGATCTTGTTGTTGTTGTCTAGTTTGACTCCTTGTTCTTCCAGTAAAATTCTTTATACCACTATCTTTCCAAGTCTGATACAACCACGTAGGTGTATCCTTAAATAGTGGTGAAACTCTTTTTGAACTTTCAGCTTCCACAGGTTCTGGAACTTGTCCTGCCGAGGTACAAGGACTTTTTGGAACTTTAACTTCTTCCATTTCTGGAACCAAAGTCTCTTGTGGAACTGACTTTGTAGAAGGTTGTGAAATTCCTCTAACTTCAACTTTTTCTTGAATTCTAGGAATTTTAAGTTCCTCTTGATATGGCTGAACATGTACATCCAGAATTTTTCTAAACAATCCATAGTCATTTTCATCCATAGCTACAAACTTCTTGAACATAGGAAAGACTTCTGACTTCAACTTAAGACCATAGATCCATGAGTATCTCATAAAATCATCAACAAATAGAACAAAATACCTGAAGCCCTAAATAGATTCTGCTTTCATAGGTCCATTCACATCTGAATGAATAATCTGTAGTTTCCTGGTAGCTGTAATATGAACATGTTTCTTGAAAGGTAGTTTACGCATCTTACCTTCAAGACAACCTTCACATATATCTGAATCATTTGGTAGCTTGAATGAGAGTAAACTCTCAACCATACCTCTATCTTTGATACTCTTGAGAGCTCCAAAACTAATATGTCCAAATCTTTCATGCCATAGCTTCATGTCTTCCACCAGTGACGAAGATTTGACTACATATGCATGACTGATTTTTGACAAAACAAATATCCCTCCTCTATGCTCACCTTGTAAAATACACTTGTCTTCTTTGTGTGATAAGATCTTACAAAGATCTCTCTCAAATACAACTTTAAAACCATCACTTAAAAATGCAGATATAAATAGCAGATTCTTCTTCATTTCAGGTATGTATAAAACATCTGAAATCTGCAAATTACCACCTTCTCTTGACTTTTGGGTTACTGTACCTATTCCCACAACATCCAAATCATTGCCATCTGCAATAGTAACTCTTCTACCTGAAGAATAAGAAAGAGAAGAAAACACATCTCTGCAACCTGTCATATGCTTTCTAGCACCTGAGTCAAATATCCAAGGACTTGCTGAAAGAACTTGTAAAGCTGCCTGATCAAAAGCTACTTCCTCAATGGTGATATAGGCATAAGAATCACCTTGAGGTTTCCCTTTTTTGTCATCTTCTGCAACATTACTTGATGCCTTTTTCTTTTCTGCTGCAATCCTTTTATAACATGCTGACTTAAAATGTCTAGGTTTCTTGCAGTAAAAACATATTACTTCCTTCTTCTTAGAAGACTTCTCTTTAGATGTAGTAGAAACAAAATCTGAAGTACAAGGTGAAAGGGACTTACTTTCCTTTATGGATTGTTTTTCCTTCTTCTCCTTCTTCTTCTTACCCTTTGATGAAGATAAAAGTGCTTCTTCATTCTCTTCCATTCCCTTCAATTGATCTTCATCTTGAAGCAACAAGAATTCTAATTCTTCAAATGTAACCTCTCTATCTCTTGTGGTAAGAGTAAGAGTAGTTATGAAAGACCGATATGAGATAGGAAGTGAATTAATCTGCGTATTTACCATTTCTTCATTTGATATCTCAAGTCCTACATTTATAAGTTGATCTCTCAAGTCAACGAGTCTCATAATGTGGGTTTGAATTGACTCACCAGCCTTCATCTTTGTATTTTCTAGTTGTCTCCTCAAGTGACCTTTTCTAGCAGGATTTCTGCTCTCAAAAAGATTCTCAAGCTTCAACCAAGCTTTTCTAGAACTTCTGCAAGATCTGATTTGTGGTAGAATATGCTTTTTAACACTCATTTCTATGAATGAGAGTGCTAAAGCATCTCTAGCATCCCATCTTGCCTGATCTTCAATAGGAGGAACTCTAGGTAAAGACCTAGCAGTGACCCTGGATATAGAAGTGGTTACCTCTTCTTCAGTTGGTTCTATAATAGTAATTCGAGTACCTCTTGAAGCTACTATAACTCCTTCTTCACCTTCTCGTCTGGGTCTTGTTAAGCATCCATTGATGATACTCCATAAATCCTTTGTCACTAAAGTATTCATCATCATGGAACTCCACATGGGATAATTAGAAGATCCATCAAACTTGTCTTCAATCTCAATTCTAATCTCACTCATCTTAACTAAGTGTGTATGTCAATTATGCTCTGGTACCAAGTGTTGGAATTTGGGGCCCCAAGATCATTCCAAAATAAAACTTTTTGAGCATACACAACTTAATTGACAAGATAATATGTGAGACAGAGAAAGAAAGAGATCTTTAGACAAGGATAGAGAACGTAAGCTGGATGCTTACTCACTAAAAAATAGATGTCCAAATTACAACATGGGAGTACTACTCAAAGTGGTGCACTCACTAATGGAAGAATATCCAAGAAGATGATGATACAAAATTTAGATTATGTTGAAATAATCTAAGTGTGTGTGAAGTGAATGAGCAACGAAGCTAACCTTATTGACGCAAAATAGTGTAACAAAATTGTAAATCAACCAATCCTAACTTTGAGATTAGGGTAGAAACCCTAAAAACAAAATATAAGGTTAACTCATAAAAGATAGTTACCACCACCTTGTAGAAGACTTCTTGCTTCAAGAGAGTAGCCTCTCCTTCACCAAAACTTCACCTCCTCCAAGAGTGTGAGACTCCTCCTCCTTGATCTCCTTGAGAGACTCTTGAGTCTTGAGTTCTCTTTGAGTGAGTGAGTGAACAATAAGCAAGGCCCTTATTATATAGGTTGTTGATCCCTCCAAAAGCCAATTCATAAAGCCTTCAATAAAGCTACGATCGTTAAATCTTTATCGCTATGAAAATCAAATTCAAAAGCGATGCCTGCTATCCGTCGATTCTATTTTTCTTTATCAAAAAAAGAACAAATGCATGTTGCTGCCGCTTTGCATGGGGATTGAACCCACGTGGGCATTTTGGAAGTGTTTTCTTGTAGCCACGCTACCAACATCTTTTCCTTGAAGAGTGTTCAATAAAGAAACTAATATTTGTGTCCGCTTGAGTTTCTTTGAGAGTAGTTGAAAGTTGTCATTGTTGGACCATATGGCATTGACTCCAACAGATTCTTAACCTTACCCTTAGCATGTCTCCAAAGATAACTGTTACGTAGGAAAAAATTGTAAGCTCATTTCCTAATGTTATGAAATCTATTCATAGTCCAGCTAGGTAATGGTTGTAGTGTACTCATATACTTTCCTATGTCTCTCCATTCATCTTCGTACTCAAACTCATGAAATTGCTCATTCTCGTATATATGTGGAACATAGTCAACTAAGTTCACATTCTTAATTAGATCACTTTCAAGATCATCATCAAATCTAGCTCTCAATAACATATCAGCAACTAAATTTGACTTACCTAAAATATGAACTAACTCATGATTCATGAACTTAATATATGAGGTCCATCTAAGCATGGCTATATCAAGAGATGAAAAATTTTCTATCATTCCAATGAGAGGCAAACAATTAGTCTCAACTTTCACATTTGCACCTATGAAATGTTCTTTGTCTGTTTTCAAAGCTGTCACCATACCCCATAGTTCTCGTTTGATCTATGGATATTTTCGTTGTGTTTCATGTAAAATTTTAGCACCAAACCTATATCTATTCCCTTCACTATCATCTTGACGTATGACCTAACCTATACCAATAGGGACTAGTATCAACAGTCAAAACAATAGGTTTGTTAATAGAATAGTCTACACGCTTAAGGATGGGAGCTTCAAGCACTAATTTCTTCAATTTACGCATAGCTTGTGTTTGTTTTTCAATCCAAATAAATTTTTGTTTCTTCCTCAACAAGTCATAGAGACAATTGGAAATATGAGCAAAGTGTGGGATTCAAATCACATAAAAGATGCAAGCACCAAGAAATCTATGTACCTCACTCATGTTGTTACATGTTTCAAAAATCTTGCTAATGGCATCAACTTTTTGTGGGTATGGATTTCGACCATAATGACCACATAAATGTCCAACAATCAGAACCTCATTGACACCAAAAATAGGTTTTTCTATGGAAAACATGAGACCTACCTCTTCAAATCATTGAAATATTCATTCACAATCAAATATATGGTAAAGAACAAATTTACGATATCCAGATGAATCTAAAGTAATGTCCCTTACATGTTGCTCACTCCCTTTAATTGGAATATCATCAATGAATGGCATGGTTATATTAGGGATAAAATCATGTTAGACCATATTCATAGCACTCATCATATGAGCCAGCCTAAAGGAGTTTTCATTGTGGTTATGTCAAGACTGTCAATTGCTAATTGGAATTGGTCATACCCAGAATATAAATCATCCATTGAATAGATAGAATGTCTTGAAAATGATTCAACAAACTCATCTACAATGGGTCCTGTTCCTACATTACTTATGGTGACTTTATGATGGGTTGGAGATCTTGAATAAAACATAGTTTCACATTCTTTTTAGGCACAATAAACCATCTATTTGAGTAAGATGCAAAAGATGGATCTAAAACTTCCTTGTTTATCTTCTCCTTAAGTAGTCTCATTAGCTTAGGTAAGTGAGCCTTTGGAATTGGGGTAGGGCAAAGATTCCATGGAATACGTGGAATAATAAAGATTATCATGAGTGCAACTAGGTTAGGATCTATGCAACCAATCTCATGAGGATACATCATAAAGGCTTTTCAATGGCTACATATGACTCTCTCAAATTTATCTCTCTTTGCTAGAAAAAGAAAGTCATCATCGCTACCAATTTTCACCTATTTGATTGTCTCATCCATGACTGTATGTCCTATGTTTTTCTTATCCTTAAGAATTGGATCATTTTTCACATCAATAATTTTTTCATTACTTCCTTGGGATAATGGTTGAGCTATGGGTTTGATTTTTTTTGTCTATAGTTTTGTACTTTGTTTCAACTAAGGCATCATGTGTTTGGTTAAATTTTGAGCACTTATCAACATTGAGAGCATACTCTTGGATTAGAACATACTCATCATAGGAAGAAAGAAGAATAATATGGGAATTAGAATTTTGCTGAAGACATAACTCTAACTTATCAAGAATAGAGAAACAATGAGATGTCTCAATCACATGCTCAATGTTCTCATTATGTTCCATGATTTTGTCGGTTTTATAATTTTTTTGGGTTTTTTGGATAAAAGACTTGGACAAATGACTCTTATGAAGAAAATTTAATCTAAACAAACTATTGTACAGGTTGGCTAGTTGTAAGATGTCAAAGCAATGTCCACATTTGTCCTGCGCAACAATGGATTCTAGCCGAAATTTTGATCATATGTAGCTCCAAACATGAATCGAGGTGCACAATCAGTACAAGCATGCTCATGACCCTGAGTAACAATAGGTTTCTTTCTAACTGACAATCGATTCCTAGGATGATTCACTCCTATCATGACTTGAAGTGATTGCATTCCATCCTTAGAATTAATACTAGCATATCTAGATCCATCATCCATGCCCTTAGTTTCCATAGGACTCTCACAAATAAAGGGCTGACCTAAGAGTACTTCATAGGAGCAGTTATTTTGAATATAGAAGTGAAATTCTTGTGTGATTCCTCTTATGGATATGGGCACACTAGCACAAGCTCCATACAAGGTACCTACACCATTATTTGCAGTTCTCATATGCCATCTACAATCTTTATCTATAGGCCATCAAAATTTATCATAGATGTCTTGAAATCACATTGATTTTGGAGCCAAAATTTATTAATGCATTTACAATGATAGTGTTCTTATCATTTCCTATTTTAACATGCATCTCGAATGTACCTCTAGACCAAAAGTTTCTTTTAAAGTGACTTTCATAATTTTTTTCATGATTTTCATGGTCAGGCTGAATAGGTCCTAAGAAATTTTGATTAACATTAACTTCATCATCATCAAGGTCTTCTTCATTGGATTCATCAAAGATTAAGGGTTCATTCATAGCTTGATCTTGATCTAGAGAATCTTGCATCTCAGTATCTAGATTAATCAAAAACCTCTTCCTTTTGATTAGGCTGATAAAGTTATCTTTAAAAATAGGCTTTGTAATAGAGAAAACTTGTTCTAAAGAGATAGTCATTTGACTCTTAAGCAAAATGTCATCTAAAATCTCCATAGGATCTATTTTTCTCTCAATTTTTGAAATCAAGATGGCTTTCGGTTTTCTCTTTGGTTTCTTTTGTTTTGCTCAGAATCTTGTTTTTGATCATGTTCTTGTGTTTGTTCTTGAGTTTTTTTGATTGTTCTTGTTCCTCTAAAGGCTTTGGTTCCATTTTTCTTTGCTCTGTCTTCTTACCTTTTTGTTTCTCCTCTTGTTTTTATTCATTTTTTTTTGTGATTCTTGTTTTTTATCTTTGGGTTGTGATGTTTCCCCTTGCTCTATGATGGTTTCTATTCCCTCTGAGGTTTGTTTTTGAGTCACTCTTCTTTCACTAGGCTCAGTTTCATCTCTTTTTCATTTTTCTTCTACATTGGATATGTGAGAAGTAAGAGATTGATCTTCTCTCAGTGACTCCCAAGCCATTATTATCCTAATCTCATCTTGTGCTCTTACTAACGCCTCTACGAAACAATAAATTTCCTTTGTGGGCTTACTTGATTCTACTTCTTGTTCATCAAGAGCTTCTAGTTTCACCCTCTAGTTCTTGAATTCGTTATCATTATATTTTCATAATGATTTTTCATTCCTCCCTTACCATGATTTCCTTGCAAAGGTAGCCTAGATCGATAGTCACATATTTTCTTATCTATGTCTATTACTGTTCGTTGCTCCTTAGCAGCCTTCAATAGTTCACAATCTCTCAAAAAATGTTCCAATGAATCATACCAAAGACACCTATCAGGACCACGCACAAAACCATTTAGTTTTTGATGACTTTGATTAACTTGTGGTGGGAAATCAATTGTGGATTTTGTTGGTAAGGTATTGCTTGAATATGATAATTAGGATTTTGATAACGCAATTGATGTATTTGAGGAGCTTGGGGAGCAACATGTGGTACTTGAGGTCCAAGAGGAGCTTCCATAGTATAGGATTGATGATTTTGAAAATTTTGATTTTGAGGATTTTGAAAAGTTGTTTGAGAAGCTTGAGGATACATGTTTTGATACATTTGAGGTTTTTGCATATGAGGATGAGGATTTTGCATTGAAGGATTATGCATTGGAGGAACTTCATATGCTTGAGTAGGAGCTACTTGTGGATTTTGATTTGGAGCTATAACATGTTGATTAGGCTCTTGAAAAGACATTGGGTTCACTTGATTTTGGAAAGTTTTGATGTAATTAGATTGTAAAGCATCTACAATCTTGGCCAAATTGGATTGTGTAGCAATAAGACTTTACATTTGCTTAGTGAGAATTTTCACTTGAGATTGTTCAACTACACTTTTATTTAGATCTACTTTAAAACCTTACTAGGCTCCATCGTTTGAGGAATAGGAGTAGATTCAAAAAACATAGCTTGGGATTGTTCTTTAACTTGCTCCTTAGCTTGTGGGAGCCTAGCTTGATGAAGAATAGTTTTCTCATAAAGCATGGATTGTCTTTGATGTCTATGGGCTACAACCTCTACTACTCTATGTAATTTTTGCCAATTGTTAGTAAGAACATAGCATTTATCCGGCTCTTCTAATCGCCGTTCAACTTCCCTACGAGTTTTAGGATGAAGAAGCTTAAGAAAATTGATCACAAGATCAAGTTCCAAAGTTATCTTATCCTCATGAGGAAGTTGTTCATAGTGTCTCATATGCTCATTTTGTAAGTAATTAATAGAGCTATTAGGCTTTGGGGAATGGACCCATCGTAAGAATCCATCCCGATTATGTTGTCCATAATCCTCAAGATAGAATTCTTTGGGCATCTCCTTTCTAAAATCACTCCAAGGAAGACTATCATATTGAGTGACATGGTTTATGATAGAGCTATCAACAATTCATTCAAAGAATGTTATCAAAAGATCTTCGAGAAGACCAAAAATCATAGCTTGCTCTTCAAACAAATTTAAGTAGCTTGTAATGTTGATGCCATTGAATTTTCCCTTCTCTCTCAACATAGAAGAGACTATTCTTTGGCCTTGTTTCTCAACAATAAGGGATTTGAAGCCTTCATCCATCTTAAGTGAATGCAAGTGATGCACGATGATCTAGATCTCTCACAAATGCATTTATTTCACGATGAAGATGTGCATGATATTGTGAGAAATCCAATGCAATTTACTCAAGAATGATGATGATGATGAAAAATATGCAACAAAGGTTATGGATCACAAGCTCCCAACAAGATCAGAAGCAAATGCTGTGAAGTGTTTCACGTTGGGTTCAAATGTGGAGGTGATCTCAATCCGGGTGGATCAGATCCGATTGCGACACACGTAGAGTCTATGGGAAAGGGGAACATATGAATGCAAGATAAACCCATGAACATGAATGATGAGGAAAAATGGTCCAAAAAAATGGAGCTTCTTATACACTTCCAAAATTCAACTCATATGCATGGGCTCTTCTCTTTTCGAAAGGAAGAATGGTCCAAAAAAATGGAGCTTCTTATACACTTCCAAAATTCAACTCATATGCATGGGCTCTTTTGGATGGTACTAGATGCATGATGAGAAAAAAAAAAGAAAACCACACATGAAACAATTTCGAAAGAAAGAATGGTCCAAGAATGGAACTTCTTATACACTTTCAAAACTGAAACATATGCATGGGTGTTTGTGGGTGCTATGAATGCATGTGGATCATGAAAATAGAAACTTATTCTCTCAATCTCAACGGATAACCCTCACTTGTTCAATGTAAGATTGTGAAGCCTTCTCACACATAGAAAGAGATAGAACGAGACATGTAAAAACACATAAGATACTAAGAGACAAGAGACAAGAGACATGAATTAAAAGATATTGTAATGAAAGACATGTACATGAGTGTTGTGATATGCCAAGCTAAGTATTCTACTGGTCAAGGGCGGTCTGCACGACCCTCCCACCATGACAGTTCAATTGAATGTCACACCTAAGAGGATAAGTTCCACTTCAAGGACCCTATATCTTTCTAGGAGCATAATGTGTAACTAAATAAGTCTACGACTCATAAAACCAACTCTAACTCACTCACACGCTCCACTGAGTGTGAACAAAGATAGAGAAACCATTGGATTTATGAGCCTATCCTAGTTTGGAAGTCTAAATCACAGTTGATTCTAGGAACTATGCTCTTATTAGCCCACCTTTGATCCTCACATGCTCAATTGAGGGTGATCCTCTCAAGAAATTAGGAAAGATACCCACTCTTGGTCCTTCTAAGAACACACTTGAAAATAACCATGCTATTCTTGTCCAAAGTTCTATGATGTAGAACAAGGCCACTCATGGAGTTATAGCAACCAAAATGGAACTCTCTTCTTTTCCAAAGAAAGCCCAAGGAAAACAACCAAGAGGACCCAATCATTGGGTTACATAGACAACCAAGTTGTAGGCTCAACAATTAGGGTGAAACAACACACCTCATGGAGTGAGGCAGATCTAGATACGGAAGAGCGAACAACCCTCTGCTCCGATGATAGGACCCCAAAGATGCAACACACAAACTACTCAGTCAAAGAATATAATGAAAGAGTATGCCAGAAATAAAACAAGCCAGACCATTTCTTTGGGTTCCAAAGCAGCCGATGAAGGTTGACCCCAATGCACGATAAATTTGGGTGCATAAGACGTGCTTACTACCTCAAATAGCTATGCATAGGCTCATAACCTTGAATCAACACCCACAAACACTCACATCATACACTTCATGGCAAACATCTGCAATCAACACCTCCACATCATACAATTCATGGCAAACATCTGCAATCAACACCTCCATACCTAAAATCACACCTAGGAATATTTAGAAATGGGTACCCATAAAGTCCCAAATCCAAGAAGACATATTTCACAAACACATAAAGATCATCACAGCCAAAAGATGCAATCCTAGAAAGAAAATTTGGAAAGTTAAACCGTATAATAAACCCCCTGACCCAACCACATAAACTAGTGTGCACATGAATAGATGCATTTGAGTACAATGCACAACTAGAGTATGCATATAGGAACATTACTGACTTCCTAACTCTCACTCACACACACACACAATACACCAATTTGACTAACCTCTAACCTCAAGGAGCAACATGTTGGTATTATAGAGGGAGCACAGTATGACCATGTTTCCTACAAAATGCTAATATGATTTTCTTCTTCCAATAGATACGCACTCATGAGACACTACCAACAATATCATGGCTGAAGCAATATGAACTAGCTCTCCGATAGGTGTAAAGAGATGGATAGGTATGTGCTTGAAGATGAAGAGGTGTTGCAAAATCTTTGATCTACACCAGCCAAATGAACTCCAAGAGTATATGGTGGGCCCTTTTAGCTTGCCAATGGATGTATTAGACACCCTATGTACCTTGGAATATCACTCTCAAAAAGATAGATCAAAACAGATAAGTTGGAGTTAGCTCAGAGGTGAAGAACTTGCTATTTTGGTTCATACACCTGTCTAGTGTTTTGCATAATTCTCTGAGCACAGCAGCAATTAACTTAATTCCTCTTGGGTAAGTCTAGTTAACTTAAAGAGCTAACTTTAAAGAGTAATTTCATAAAAAATAATGAACCACACACTGAGAATGATGTTTTAACAAGTGATGACATCATCCCGATTTTCACGGGCTGCTACAGTAATGAGACCGATGAGCAGAAAAATGAACATAAATCAAGATTTAGGAATTCCATGATTATGAAAATTTGTATGCTTATACTGGACAGTATGATGAATCCAACAAACTTTAAATCATTGAATTCAGATAAGTAAACACTGAGAAACAGCTCTGACAAGATGAGTAAAAAAGTTGGGTACTTGACATAGAAGTGAAAATGAACAGACACTGTTGACTTCAACTGAACATAACTGAAGTTTGAAACACCCAAATGAAATGAAAATTGGTGATCATATAATAGACTTATAGAGCTAACTTTTCCAAGTTAAATCACTGAAAATGATGCACCAAGCTTAGAGAAACCATCTCTGCAATCTGACTGAGAAAACTGAGAGATATGGCAGTGAGTAGTACACTTCACAAGAACATGAAAATATGAACTCAAATGATCATTAAAATGAAAGTATATTGCTTGTACAATACAATGGACTTACTGATACGTATGTGTGCCTTGGAATCACACCTTGATATGGCATAAAGCTCAGCTCTTGGAGGTCTTCACATAGGTCTCTCTAACCACGACTAAAACTGCCATCTATTTATAGTTGAGCTTGGGAGGCTAACTTCCCTCAATCACTCTCCAATCAATTAGTGATTGATTTGATTCTCTACCTACCACAAATCACAAATTCGTGGCTCCTCTTTCCTGTTTTGATCAAGTGGACTCACCCACTTAAGATTCTTTCACTTTTACATTAAGTAAAGTCTTCAAAAGTTACAAGAGGTAGTTCACAAGTGAAATTTACATAGTCTTCATTTTAAGGCTTCTTCTATGACTTTGTGGGACTCAAGCCAATACTTAGGCTTGTCATAGACTTGCTCCAATAGTAGGCACAAGTAAAAAAGTTGTCAATATAGAGAGCTTACCCGTCATGCCTGAGATGAAAGAATGACCGGATGACTTGTACGCCATATAGATCATACCCATAAAAGACCCCCCGAATGGCTACAACATGCTAGTTGGCAAAACCTCCCATTGCTTTAGTGAGGTAGCAGGACCGTTAGGAGAGGGGGCTCTTACCTTTGAGAGGCAGAGATAGAATTCAATGGAAAGTGGGGGAAATACCATTTCACTCATGAGTTTGAGAAGTTACAGAATGTAGAAGAGTTACACCAAGTGCGGTAAAAAGCAGGATTGGATGCATACTTCAATGCTAAGCTTCCCAAATCCTTCATGTGATGCTACTAATTAAACACCCTAACTCCCAACAAGAATCTCAAAGCCTCAAGCACATTTCTGCTTCCATCTCTAACAAGGGGAAACAAATTGAAGCTGTTTAAGTTAACCAATAACCTAGTACGTGGTGCTCTAGATATGAAAGGGATGCATATACCCATTGAGAAGGAGATTCTAGTGCTACACAGCATGAAGAATAGAAACCTCAAAAAGCTCAAAGATATGGTGGCCATGACACCCAACATTGCAGTTCACCTGAGAATGTGCATACAACATTTCACCTTTCTAGCACAAGATCGGTTCATCATGCCACCTAAGAAAGTATGGTTCAATTTACATCTTGCAGAGACTCAGAACCTGACTATTAACCTAACTCATTGGATCATTGATCAAATCCACTTGATTCACAAACAATGGCTGCGCAAGTCAATATTGTATGGATGTTGTGCCCTAACAAGAATTATATATGGGTGTTTGGCTTATGACATTCAAATCTAGAGAGCTTTAATGTGGGATAGGGTACAATAATTCAAGGGTAGAACTTCTAGAGGACTCCCATCGAAGCAGATGTGAGGAGTAGTACCGTGTGCTTAAGCACAAAGAGCCACTTTAACCCCAGAAGTCACTCCCCCACCACGATGTGTATGCCCATTCACACTATGCCTCCCAAGACATAACTTTGAGTACCCAAGTTTGATATTCTCGCTAGTTCCTACAAATCTTGAAGTCCCTAGAGGAGTCCACATGGAAGAGCTCACCAATGAAGATTTTGAGTAGATCTTACAAGAGGTGAATATTGAGTCGGGTGAGGAATCACAACCACAAGCAACCACATTACAAGTGTGCATTACAATAGTTGACAAGGATGAAGAAGACAATGGAGATGAAGATGAAGAGGAAGAATCTAAAGAGGGTGATGATGAACATGAGGAAAGACATTATGAGGAGCAACAAGAAGTACCACATAGATGTTAGGTTCACAAACACTCACATCCACTTCACTATACATAGATATCATGATCACTTCACCTACAATCCCCACCCACCATGCACTACATCCACCATTCCCATTTCCATTCCCATTCCCATTCCTATTCTCCTTGCATTAAACATTATTTCCTTTGCATCTCCACCTGTAAATACTACATTCAATATGATAATTCAATGTGTATCACAACTCCGATAGGATTATCAACAACTGGAATATCAAAATTCTACCTTCCAGGCAGAATCTCAAAGATTACAAGCATGATTCATAGCTTTGGAAGAAGACAACAAAACACTCTAGGCTGAATACTTCACACTACAACAAGCTCATGTAGAACTAGAGTCCAAGGTACCTGATGTGGATGCCTAAGCTCTCAAACACTTGGAGAACATGCTACATGAGCAAAATGTAACCAATGCAAAACTATGAAGGGATCTACGTCTTCTCACAAAGCATATGTCCACAACTCTGGAAGAAAATAAGAGATTACAATAGTAGAACCAAGATAATATCGAGACCACTATGGAAGGGACACCAGGCACAATGTTCAGTCCCACACAGTTTCAAGCTGTTCCCTCAGATGACATCAAGATATTACTTGAGGAACATGCTAGCTTTCTAGAGTCATATGAGAAGTTGGAAACAGAGTGCATAGACCTCAATAAGCAATTATCCAGAGTAAGCACATCTAGGATGGATGCTGCCACCCACCCACCGACTACAGAGGAAGTGGAAACCTTCAAGAAATAGGTTGAAGATCTCCAAACAAGGCTATTATAATATGCGAGGCCACCTTCTTCCATTGAAGACCTAGAGCCAGACATAGTAGTGGAAATCCTTGTCGAAGAATCCTTTGGAGAACTGTATGAACCCATGCCAATACCTGGAGGGCACATCACTAAAGAGGGTAGAGACACATTTGAAATCAAAGCACCAGATTGCCTCAAAAGGATAGAATAGATAAGCCAGACTCATGATGACAGGGTAGCTGTACAAATCCAATCAATGTCAAATCTTGAAGAAATGGTTCTCAAGTCCGCTTATTTCCAGAACTTATCACATCAACGACTCGCCACCACATTAGAATAACAATACATGCCATATTTTGTATTAGATTATAATGTAGAAATCAAGAGGCATACAGGAAAAGAACCCATGTTTGCTAGTCAATTCGAGCCAAATGACCTACTTGAAAAGGCACATGCAAGAGCTATTTTCCAACCCAATTGGCATACACTGCTCTTCATGGATTATCTCAAAATGATGCGCACATGGTCAAATATGCCATTATACATTAAATATAACCCGTGTTATTGTCCTATTGTCCATTGCCGATTGTGGTAGGCATTTGCAATCAAAATCTGAAATAATAAAGGGTGTTCATATTGGATAAACTATCCTTATTTTGCTCCCCCCTAGAGCACCGCCAACAATTGCTTATATGATATCTACTACATGCCATTGGTCTACAAGATTCAAGAATGTACCAGAAATTGCTGCCAAGATGTGTATGAAGATTTTTGAGCTAATGACAATTGTTTTCAGAACTTTTTGGAAAGTCCAAGCTTGCTATATTTTTGCCCCACGGTTTTCTAAAGGAAATCGTGATCTGTTATATGATATGAGCCAAACCCCCTCCATCAACACCATTTATGCTTGGCATGCACACATCAAATATTTGCTTGTTTTCTACAAGAAGACATTTGAGGAGATGTTCTCTATAGGGTTTTGGAAGTACCACTATGAAATTTTCATCCCCAAACCCACCCACCTGTTACATCTATTTGCAGTAGAACAAGCAATCCATGCAAATTAGCTACAACTGCCGCATTCGAACATTCCAGGTCGAGTAGATTGGGATGTGTTGATGACAAATATGGGATGAGGACTGTGCTTGCAAGAACATCATCTAGCCACAAATGTTGTCAAATACTACATCAAAAACTCCTTACAAAAAGGATCTATCAAGGATGGTAGACACGAGAGAGGGGGGTGTTGGCAACAGCTAGGGCAATCAAGGTGTTACAAGACAAGTAGGCCATTTGAGAGAATTAGAATAGAGAGAGAGAGTCAAGCATGACCATGTAGGCAAAGTAGTCAACAAAGATCCAAAAACTAGGCCTACTTAATTTTTCAATTGTTTTTCAATTGTCAACACTGTTACAATAGTGATCTTAATCATTATACACCATTTTAAATACCATTTTTAAAAATTATCACTTCATTTTGGTGCAAGTTGAGGATTCCTTGAGCTTGAGGAGTATTAGATCTAAATATATACCAATTTTCATATTTTTTAGAGTTTGTTTAAAGTTTTAACTAGGCCAGACACTAGGTTTGGAGAGGACCAAAAGTTAGTAAAAAACTATAAAAGGAACTAGAGAGCTCATTTTTGAGGTTAGCAAATTGGGAATTGAAATGAATGAAAGAGCTTGTAATCTTTTTTTTGGATAATTAAAGATTCCATTGCTCCATCTCTTTGTCTTGCCTTGTGTGTGCATGTGTGTGTATGTGTGTGCATGTTTGTGTGCTTCTCACTCACTCACTTGCGCATCTCACTTGCTCACGGTCATCATACCCTCCTCAACTCTTCCCATATTCACAATTATGAGATGGATCTCCTCACGTTGGTACTTGCCATTGTGCTAGAGTGATAATACCTCTTCCTTTATGGGCGAGACTTGTTTCAGATCTGCACAACCTATCTCCTGTGTAAAAAACTGCAAACACTTTCTCATGTCTCTTGATTACTTCTTTGACCTTTTCTTTATCTTTTCTCTAAGAAATGATCTTTCTCCAAACTTTATATGTTTAACAATCTCCTAAGTAAAGTGATGTCCTATTAGCTCTTGTGTTCTTAGCATAGGGTCATCAAACACTCTCAGATACTTTTCATGACTATCATTTGGCAATGGTTGGGTTATGGATTTTACTTTCTTTTCAAGAGTCTTGTACTTTGTGTTCACATTCACTTCATGTTCTTAGAAAGACTCAATCATCATTTCATATTCTTGGATAGAGCTGAACATTTTGAAAGTGAGTAAACACATGACTCTTCTCTTTCATGAAGTATACCCACACTTTTCATGTATGATCATCAATGAAAGTGACATAACACCAATATCCTCCCATAGATGTGGTCTTTGAAGGAATCCAAACATCTGTATGTATTATTTCTAGCACATTCTTAGTAACATGCTTGTCATGCGAAAATGATGCCCTTGACTATTTACCAAACTGACATGCTTCACATACCTTTTGCATCTCTACAACCTTGAAATTTGCTATTCCATTGAAAATCTCCTTTAACTGCATCAACTTTAGTCTCTGTAAATTTGAATGTCCAATTTGCTTGTGCCAAATCTCTATGTTAGCAATAACATCTACACCTTTTACAAACATGGCTCCATTCAATTTAGGAATTTTCACATTTAAGGTGAACATCCTACTCACTTTGTTTCTTCTAGCAATCAACCATCCATTCTTTTTGTGCTCTTTTACATATTAAACATCAACATTAAACTTGACTTGTAATCCCTCATCAGTCATTTGTCCAACAGAAACTAGATTCTTTGTTATATTGGGAACATGCAATAAATCAATAAGATATTTTACCTTCCCATCCTCCATAGATAGTGCTATGTTTCTTATATGCTCAATAGGATGTGGTGTGTTATTGCTTGTCATGTGATTTGAGGCACTTGAATCAACATACCAAACATTACCATTCAATTTTGAAACATCAAGAGACATTGTATTCATCATGTGATGTTAGATCATGAAAAACTTCTCTGAATAATCTGCACTTGTGGATGCATAGTTGTTTTGTTGCTTTGTGCCATTTTGATTCTTCAATCTACGATCACATTCAAGTGACTTTGTTTACCACAATTCCAACATTCCGTACTATCATTTCCTGAGTCATTTCTTTGGAAATTTATGTGGCCTCTTTGGCTTCCCTTGCATCGAAACTATCCTCTACCTCCTACATGATTCTATTGTTGACCACCTTGGTCATGGTTGTTGTTTCCTAGTCTTCTACTTCCGAAGCCTCTTCGTAGGCCTCTTCCTCTCCCAAAGTAGAATACCTAGTCAAAACTAGCTTTTCCTTGGGGGTTTGAGTCTTCACCAAGGTTCTTTTCTTCAACTATCAGCATGGATCCCATATCAACAAAATTTGGAATATTTTCCTTAGTTAGAATAGAAGTTTTAAATTGCTTATATGTAGTTTCTAAACCACCAAGGTGCACTTCCACCTTATCATCATCATCTACAGTGATGCCAATAGATGCAAGTGACCCACATATGCTTGATTTTTAGGGTGTAGTCACTTACTAACATGATCTTCTTCTCCAATGTATGCAGCTCATTCTTGAGTTGGAATTTTTGTGCCTTTGTATTGGTCTCATACAATCTGAGAAAACTATTCAAAGCCTATTTCGGAGTTTTTGCATCTTGTATGTGGCCAATCATGCTGTCTTGTATGATAACATGCAACCAGTACATTACCTTTTGTGCTCCTTAATTCCAATCTTCATATGTTCTTAACTCATTCGCAATCCAATTCCTCTCTAGTAACTATGAAGCATTTTCATTCTCTCCTTTGATACACTTCTAGTGGACTTCTCCCATTGACAAATTTGCCATTGTGAATCTCCAACCATGAAAGTTTTTCTTGTCCAACTTATCGCTCATAAGTTGACTCATTCCATTAGCATTTTCCATTTTTGCAATAATTCACAACACTGCAAAAACAATAGAAGCAGTACCTTTGCTTGAACACTGTCGCATTGTGTGATGTGGCAATTTGATCTCACAGTTTTCGTGTATCAATAATACACAAAATCGCTTGGAATTTTGAATCTGGAATATTTGAGTGTTTTCAAATGGAACACAAGTTATAATGTTGCAAAATGACTTGGTTTTTTCATGGGCTCCATCTTGTAGGGTTAAAACAAAGGCCAAGATCACTCTGAAACAGAAGTATGAGCAAAATGAGTGACCCTAGATGAATAACTCACGAAAATATTTTTATGCCTTCTACCTTCAAACCAAATTTCATAGCATTCTAATATCGTTTGTGAGGCACATGTTCTCCATGCTTTCTCACATACTCTTCATTGTCGGCCTTCTCCACGAGCTCTCTATAGCCACACTGACTCTAATACCATGTCAAGAGAAAGAATATAAGGAAGAGAGCTCTCACACACTCTCACACTCAAAGAGAGGAGCACACATAGATTGAGGCAAGGAAGAATGATCTTCTTCTTCTATTACATAGAGCGAATTTACAAGAATGACCTAATACAATAATACAACCAATACGATATATAAAGAAAATGACATAAGGAAAATCTTAATGTCCATGAATGAGTGATATGGCAAGAAATAGATGTGCCATCACTCTCGGTAGATAACTCTGTAGTATCCATAACATATACCAGCATGACCACTATACATGTTAGAGAAATAAAAAAGTGATATGTGTCATCCTTGATCATCACATGTTGAGCTTGATATCTCAACATACATGACACATCATATTTGCCCATAACAGTTAATTAGTACCATCCAACTTATCTTCAACAACTGACATACAGAATACATCATTGCTTTCAGCCACAACCACTGACTAAATAACCTGATGCAAAAAAATGACTGTATCTAAAAAATTTGAACAAAACCACCCTATCTAGGTCATCTAAACATGTAGTAGACTTTGAGGCACTTGTGCTGGTGAGTTCAAACCTGTATATGATTGGAAGAAAAAGACAAAATGGCCTACGTAGGCATTGTAATAGTGTATTTGAAGGGCAAAATGAGCTCAGTATGCTCAACAATTTTCGTGCAATTTTGAGGCTATGACCAAAGGGTGTCAACAATGCCCTAAATGAAGTGGTGACTTGCTCTGATACCAATTGTTGGAGTTTGAGGTTTGCGGAAGCATGCGAACAACACAAGGAAGAAGAAGAAGCGTGGAGCAGAACACACAATATTGAATGTATTCAAGTGAATGTACAAGAACAAGTAACCTGTTAGGGTGATAGGCATATATACAAGCCAGAGGGAACCTCCTAAGAGGGAAAAATGTGCCCCGATGGTCCCAAATGTTCTCACACACATCACTATGGAAATATATCAACATTCATATAGTTCACTTTTCTTCATGTGATTATATAATCACTTGAGAGGCATTCATCAAAGGCGAAGTCACCTATTCTCCATCGTTTCCCTCAATTTTCTATATTGGTGCTCTTTTCCCCTTAGATGATGAACATTCAAAGCATTGAATTGAGTAAAGCTCAAATTTCACATATTTTACCATAATCTATAGTAGTAACTATAAAAGGAAAATAGGAGAGCGACATAATGAAGGATAAAGAAATGAAGGAGAAGAAGAGTATCCATATTTTACATCTTGTCATCTTCCTTGAGTGGGTTTAACATCGTGCCATTCCATGAGCCATTCCCATACGAAGGGGTGTGTGTGTGAGAGAGAGAGATTCTATGTTTTACTTACCCAATTCATCTTTCAATGAGGAGGAATTCATAATATAATTCCCTTTAGAGAAGCAAGTGGGTAGGAAAGGGATTATAGATAGATATTGATATTCCTTTTTCTAATGAATGGATCATTTACACTTTAACGATTAACAAAAGAATTTAACTGCATGGTCGTTAATTTGGGTACATCATGAAAAACTATAGATATGAAGGGAGAGGCAGAAGCAAATGGGGCGTACACATAAATTCCTAATTTGG
>CM035420.1:148751319-148836319 GCA_020310875.1 Ceratopteris richardii | reverse complement strand
GGCACGTATAATCGATGCATTCATATGTGTCCATGTATATGCTGTCATGTATGTATGTATATATGTGTTGGAATTAGACGTCTGCGGAAGCACGCTCCAGAGACGCGAACAACACAAGGAAGAAGAACAAGAAGCTTGGAGCACAACACACAATACTGAATGTATTACCACTAGAATGTACAAAGATAAGTAGCCCTTTAGGGCAATAGGCATATATACAAACCGGGGGAAAAAACCTCCCAAAGAGGGAAAAAAGTGCCCGAGCGGTCCTAAAGTGTTCACACATATCACTATCTAAATATATCAACAAATTTCCCTTGGGAGTGATGGGGTGAACAAGGAGCTGGCACTCATGTATAAGGAAGTGCCAAGCTATGTGGAAATCACTCCACAAAAGGAATTAAGCCCAAAGCTTTGCGAAAAGCTTCAAACTTCTCCCTAGGCAGAGCCTTCGTGAAAAGGTCTGCAAAGGTCTCCTACATGGGCACATACGCCAAGCTGATCTCCCCAACAGAGAACCTCTTCCTGACATAATGATAATGCACCTCAATGTGCTTAGTGCGAGCATGGAACACAGGGTTCCTTGCAACTGCCAATGCACTCTAACTGTCAGTGAAGATGGTGGTGGCAGAAGACTGACCAAGACCCAAATCAGCCATAAGGTGTCTGCACCACACACACTCAACAGTCGTTGTGAAAGATGCCCTATACTCAGACTCACAGCTAGAAGTGGGCACATTAGGTTGCTTCTTGCTCAACCAAGATACACATGAGCTACCAAGCATGAAGGAAAAACCACTAGTGGACACATGAGTGTCATAGCAACCAGCACAGTCAGAGTCAGAAAAAGCATGCAAATATGGTGGTAATTATTCCCCCTTGGGATAAAACAACCCAAGTAGCCGGGTACCACTCAAGTAGCAAAAGATGCGCTCAACCGCCTGCCAATGCTTGACACCTAGGCAATGCATAAACCTGCTCATCTATGAGACAACAAACTGAATATCTGGCCGATTAATGCATAAGTAAATCAAGCATCCAACAACTTGTTGATAGAGAATAGCATCAAATGCATCTGCAGCATCCTGAAGACTCAATCGTAAACTTGTCTCCATAGGAGTGGCAATAGGCTTACAATCTTCAAGGTCGAAACACTACAATAATGTGTCAATATATTTCGTTTGACACGAAGCCATTCCACCATCAACTTGCATAAATTGAATGCTGAAATAGTGATGCAAATGCCCCAAATCAGACATCTCAAATGAGGCATGTAAATCAACCTTAAAATCAGCAATATGCCTCTCATGAGGACCAATGAGTAGCATGTCATCAACATAAACCACAATGATCCAAAGTACATCATTAGCATGCTTAACATATAAGGTGCTTTCAGTTGGACTATTCTCAAAACCATGTGCAATCAGATAGGCATGTATCTTTTCATACCAAGCATGTGGTGCTTGCTTTAAGCCATACAATGCCTTCTTTAACTTGCACACCTGGTTCTCATGCCCTTTCTGCACAAAGCCACGGGCTGAAAAAACATACACTTCTTCATGCAAGTCACCATTCAAAAATGTTGTTTTGATATCCAACTGATGTACATTCCAACCATGATGAGCTGCAAGTGCATAGATGCTAGGAACAATAGTCATTCGACAAGTAGGTGCAAAGGTCTCATCAAAATCAATGCCTCTTTCCTATGCATAACCCTTTGCAACAAGCTTAGCCTTATACCTATCAACTGTACCATTAGGCTTATGCTTCAGCTTGTATAACCACTTAGTCCCAATGGCCTTCTTGCTAGGAGGCAAGTCACATAAAGACCAAGTACCATTCTTCATTATAGCATCATATTCAGATTGCATACCAGCCATCCAATTTTTTGAATTTTGTGCTTCATCAAACGAAACAGTCATTCTCATCAGAGAGACTAGATGCAGACATAGCATAGCAATCTGATGCAAAAGAGACACTATGAGAGCCTGAACGAGTACGATATGAAAGAGGTGCATCCAATTTGCTTTCATGCAAAGTCTGCACCAGCCATTTTGGCATAACTTTTGCCCGCTCAATATAAGCTCTCTCATCAACAAGTGCATCATGTAAATCTGCATAAAAAATGGAATGATCTGCATCATCACATGAAACCTGCAAAGGCTGAGAAGTTGCCTCATTAGGACGAGCACTAGACTATCCACCTGTAAAAAGAGGCAGCTAAGTATCATACATGTCTTTGGAGCTAACAAATGTCTCCTTAGTACATGAAAGCAAAGGCTGAATAGCATCTTCCACAAAAACAACATCACAGCTAACCAGAATGCGTTTAATCTATGGATGATACATACGATAGCCTTTACTTTTAGAACTATACCCAACAAAAATACATTTTACTACTTTATCATCCTATTTTCTACGATGTTGTTCAGGCAGTAATGCATATGACAAACAACCAAAAACACGCAGATGAGTAACATATGGCTTTTGATCATGCCAAGCCTCATATGGAGTGATAGACTACAACGCTTTAGTGGGACACCTATTAAGTAGATATGCTGCACACATGACAGCCTCAAGCTAGAAACTATGTGGTAAAGCCTGAATCTTGACCATACACCTCGCCATCTCCATGAGTGACCTGTTCTTCCATTAAGCAACTCCAATCTGTTGAGGTGTATATGACACTATACACTAGTGTTTTATCCCACGTTCAGCCAGAAATGCATTAAAATCAGAAGATATATATTCCCCCCCTCGATCAGAATGGAGGGTGCATATTTTACATGCTGATAGATTTTCAACCAAAACCAAAAATTGTTTGAAGCGCATGAACACTTTGGACTTTGCTTTCAATGGATATACCCATGCATGCTTAGAAAAATCATCAATGAAAGTCATGAAGTAAAGATAATTTCCAAAAGAAAGAGTTTGCATAGGATCACAGATATCACTATGTACAAGCTACAATTTTTGAGTAGCCCAAACTGAACCATCTTTTGGAAATGAGGAACGTTGCATTTTTCCCAAAATATAGCCTTCACAAACATGTTTTCCAGGTGCCTCAAGTTTGGGCAAAGAGGACACCATTTCAGATTTTTGCAGGCGTAACAAACTAGCAAAATTTAGATGACCAAAGCATGCATGCCAAAGCTTTGCATCTGACATAGCATGAGAATCATGTACTGCCTTCACTGAGTGTGGTAAAGAAATAAAATGTGAATTTTAAATATGTAAATTGAATAAGCACTATTGTATCTCATAGGATCCTTCTCAATTTCGTTTAATTTGTTCTCTCTCTCTCTCTCTCTCTCTCTCTCTCTCTCTCTCTCTCTCTCTCTCTTCCCGTCAATACGGTTGTACGGTTGGAACATTGTTCTGTTCCGTCGATGATGACAGACATTAATCCCAATTTTTGCAGGCTCATCTTCATTGTCATTGTCAGCTTCCCCGGTTGGAAATTTTGCGCATGAAGCGTATCAATCTTATATGTTCGTGAGGTTACCGTAGCCACCATTTTGATCAGGGATGTGTGCAGGTACAATCGCGTGCAGGTCTTGCGTTAACCCCAAAAGGCTTCTTGATACCATGCGAGAAACAAACAGCCAGACATAGAGAGGCATGAAGCCTCAGATACGTAGACTGTGTGTGAAAACTATTGTTGTATTATTGCTTAAGGATAGTTCATATAAGTTTACCATGAGTCTGCATAACAATGTAAGCAACGTGGCATGCCATATGTGCCATTATATGTGGAGTGCCAACATGATGCTCTTGTGTATACACATAAGTATGTCCTCCCTCTGTGGTGTGCTTGTGGGTGACAATGGCTCCTTTCGTACCTATAAGAGGGAGAGCATAGAATCTTTTACTTCCTGTTCATTCAGACATTATCTCCACCTTCAGATTGTGTTTTGCATGCCAGACTTAAAATCTCAAGTATTAGCAGCTAATAGTTTTTATTTAATAAGACAAATAATAATGCCAGTTTCTAAGAGCGTTCTTTCATCTTGAACAGCATATTACAAAAACATTATTTCTAGTGTGAGCTTAATCTTTTGGGGTTCTTTTCATCTCTTCAAGGATCATTTATCCCTTGTAGGTCTCAGATCTCAAGAGTAAGTTGGCCTCCAAAATTTTGTATCAAAGAGAGGCTAATTGCTATTTTATCGATTTCATATACATGGAGAGATTAAGTATCTTTTCTATCTTTTTCCTTCCTTGAGAACCATGATGCCTTGTTGTTATCAAGGACATGGTTTGCTCCAGTCTTGCTAGAACTTCTGCACAATTTTGGGCAGCAAAGGACATTCAGTCTCTTGAATATGTGCTGAAGATGCACTGGATGTACTGCCACTATTTTGAATTCGCAATGCCACAAAATCAGCTATGTATCTATGATAGAAGTTTGACCTTCACCTGTTTAAAGGATGTAAAGTTTTGCAGTGGCATGACCAGTAATCTTTACCTTTCCATTCAAATGAGCATGTTAATCTTTATTAGAAAGTTCCCATGTAGATATTAATATTGTCGCAGGAGCTTGCATCTTGTATGGTTGCATCTTTGATGTGGACTTCCATGTCTTTCCGAAAGATGTGTTTTCTACAAACCTTAGTCACAAATGAGCTAAACTTCAAATGACTCGATAGATTTCATGTAATTAAGTGAATGCACAACAAAACTGAAATGCACTTCATAATAGGAGTTAAACATGAGCATCAAAGTGAAATTTCTTCTTAAGACTTGCAAAGTGAAGTGCCCAAGTCTGTTCCTTGATTTGAAACGAACAATGCATAACCAAGTTTATCTGCCCTTCCAGAATGGTTTTAATTATTGAAATGAATCATATGAAACTGAATTTCGGAAGTGAAATTTTCCTTGTGAGTATAGTTTGCATGTGTATGCCTTCATGACCATCAAAGGTTTTTGAAGTTTCTTCTTAAGACGTGGAAAGTGCCCAAGTCTGCTCCTCGATTTGAAATGAACAGTGCATATAACCAAGTTTATCTGCCCTTCCAGAATGGTTTTAATGTTGAAATGAATCATTTGAAACTGAATTTTGGAACTGAACTTTTCCTTTTGACTATAGTTTGCATGTGTATGCCTTCTCTTTGCACTCTTGGTTGTATAGCTCTGGATCTAATTGTTAGCCCTAGTTTCAAGTGTCGAGTCTATCACTGCCTTAACTAGATGAAGTGAGTATTTTATTGTGTTTGAAAATGTGTAGGAAGATGTTCTGCTTTATGGCTGAGCAATAAGTTGAATATGTTATGATTTGGAATTGCAGAAAAACGGCATGATTGTTGGGATGGTGGGGGATGGAATCAATGATTCACCAGCACTTGTAGCAGCAGATGTTGGGATGGCTATTGGGGCTGGCACAGATGTGGCAATAGAGGCAGCTGACATAGTTCTCATGAGAAGCAATCTTGAAGATGTCCTAACAGCTATAGACTTGTCCAAGAAAACATTCTCGAGAATAAAGATAAACTACTTGTGGGCGATGGGTTACAATTTACTTGCATTGCCCCTTGCAGCTGGAGTGCTGTTTCCGTTCACTGGACTGCGTCTGCCTCCTTGGGTGGCTGGAGCTGCAATGGCAGTATCATCAGTAAGTGTTGTTTGCTCTTCTCTGCTTCTTAGATCTTATAAAAGACCCAACAGCCCAAATAGTCTGAAGCAGCTCAAGGTAGCATCCTGAAATATATGTATATATTTTCCATATTACACGTCTCGACTACTTTTGACTTATACAGGCAAACATGAGGATGGTGTGACAGGCCAAGGTCCTCTATGGTAGTAAAGGAACGCCATGTATACAAGGCATGGCATTGCAAGAAAATGTAAAGCCATTAGATTAATTGAAATGATTAAGACAAATAAAGGTAGGGATGGTCCCTGCATTATCATTAAAAATTTGCTGATGACAGAATAAATGGATTTCACTTGAGCCTCGGACTTGAACAAGAGACCTGCAATTGATACTTGTACCTCTGTTTCTTTCCTTTGTCTTAGCCCTCCCTTGTTTATGTGTTGATCAGGTATCTGTATGCAAGATAAAGGCACATCAACCATCAAGATCAGTCGTTATTTAAGGGAAGTACAAAATGCAGGTTCTCTGATTTTATTACCTGGATAATGTGCTGTAGACAAACTGGTGCAGGAGGCAGCTCTTATCTGTGAATTATAGCTCTCCTTGATTTGACAGGGGAACTTTGAAAACCATTCTCCCTAGTGTGCATTTGATATGCGGCCTTTTACTGTGCATGCGTGTGTATGTGGGTGTGCATGTTTCCCATTCTGAGCAACTCATCATAGAGGAACAGGGCTGTATAAAGATTGCTTCCTGAACAAACCTTACTCAATGATAGAGTATGCTTTCAATCAGAAACATCAAAGATTTGAGTGGGGTTAAATCTGAATCATAAATATGACAGATCATGGTGAACTAATGCTATTGAAATTCTATTGATTGAAGCCATTAGTGAATAAACAGGAACATGCAATCATAATAGCAGACATGTATGAACTCAAGCATGCAAATGATTCTCGCATTTTGTGCCCTTTTTCTCAAAAAAAGATGCTTGATTAACAATCTTAAAAACGGAAAAGATTACAACTGAAAGATACCAAAGGTGCACATTCTATTCGTTGTTCCAGCTTCACTAGTATGCTATTATAAACGATTTCCATAGTCATGTATAATAGGTTTGTAATGCAACTCACTGCATCTCTTAAAAGTGTGTATGCAAGCGTTGCGACTCTTGATCAAGGACAACATCTCCTGAATCTCTCTGCAATGTAGTACTTTAGGTAATCCACTTTCAATCTCATGCATCTCTTGCAACAATGTTTTCTATCCTTGAAAAATTTTTGTTCACATTGGTCCATACACCATGATAAATTACCTAGTAATTTACAAGACCTTTTTTGCTTTTGATCGAAGGATGCCAAAGGCTTTTGGAGTTAGTATCCACCTTCTTTTGCCTCATGAAAGTTCTGAGTGCCCTATCAAAGAAGTTGGGCTCAATAGGACCTTGGACAAAACAAGCCTCCCCTTTCAAATAAATCCTTCTTTGTGAAAGGGATAGTAAGGACTTACTTGACTTCCTCTTATTTCCAAAGGGCCATCTTGCATCTAAGAAGAATCAAATCTTCTCCCATCATATTATTAAGGACAGCTCAACTTAGTATATTGTTATCCCATTATTAATCACTCTCCTCCGCAAGTTTCTTACAATTCAAAAGCCTTGATCTATAGAATCTCTTCTCTTGTTAGAGCATTTATTTTGATTAGATTGGTTTCTATCACGAGAGCCCAATAACCCACCACTATATATCCTTGATCTTTCAGTCACACTCATCGATGCAAATTCCAATGGGCTTGGCCCTATACTTTTTTGATTAATGTTTCAACTTGAAGTAATAAACCAGTCCTCTAAGATATTCAATAGATTTATGCTTTGCACTTTATTCTTGACTAGAATATTCATTTTGTAATCCCCATCCATACTTGAATTCTCAGAAGAACCCTAGTCACTATAGCTCTACCCTTGCTTTGTGGGATACGGGGGATCTCCTTTTCTTTTTCTTTTTGATGTACTGCTATTTTATTTATTTCTTTTTCTTCGTAATGTTTTTGTTAAAAAGGGGAAAGGCCTAACCCCTAATCAGAGCTGAGGATCTAGAGACATCCACTAGAAGGAGTCAGGATTTCACTTCCTAAGTGTTTTCAAAAGTTCACACAACCTACTCGTATAAAATAAGTGCATCTTTCTACTATGAGCTTCAAGTCAGAGAGTCCTATCTAGGTCCTCATAATGACTATAGGGTATGTGAACTCAGATAATTTTCTATGTCCTTCCACTCACCATCATATTCATTCTCGTGAAATTGCTCATAAACAGACACTAGTGGATCATATCTCATCATGTTTTGTTTTCTCTTTCTACCTCATAATCATCAGAGTCATCATCAAATTTTGCTCTTGAAAGCATATCAGTAGTAATAGCATTCAGAACTATGTATCTTGATACATCTCTACTCATGTTTGGTGATTCATGACTATTTTCACGCTCCTCAAATGTGCAATTAGTCCTTGAACTATTATGTAACCCTCGACTACTATTGATTAAACCTGCTATATTTCCATGCATGTAAGGTCTTCCATCAATATATAATCTTTCATTTCTTGCATGTGAAATCCTTCTACTAGTAAGGGATGCTGCATTCAAGCATATTCCATAAGTACTCATGCTTTGAACATAATTTGCAAGTTGATGCCAATCTCCCCATCCATATGTAGGACAACAAAATGACATAAGAGTGATTTCAGAGTTCGGAGGCACATACAAATCCTCTACAATAAAGAGACCACAACCAGCATTAGTAATAGTGGATGGAGCAATCATATACTAATTACCCCAAAAGTTGAAAACCTCTCCATCGAAAGGAAGTGGTCCTCTATTCCATCCTCCATATCTTCTTCTATCATATGTTTGTACTAGAGAACGATTACGAGCTGGCAATGGATAATCTCCAGCCGTTTTCAGTTTCTAAACTAGGAGGTAGAGGATTTCTAGAAACCTCTGCTTGTAATTGATGAACAACAAGTCCATGATGTGTACGAGGTATATTAATATTATGAGAAAAATTATCATCATCATCATCATCGAGCAAGTATTCCTGTATATCAATAGTAATTTGATTTTGTATATGGTTTTTAAATAATATAATGACATTAATTTATAGAAAAAATACATATCCAAGCATTATCACGTTGACTAGGTGATGGTGCACGCTCAAAAGTACCATACTCTGCCTCATGTTCAATACATTCCAATCGTGGTTTTTGATACGTGACATAACAAGAGTTACACCAACATATAATATGCTCTTGATAGTAGAATTCATCATAATTCCTATCGGAGGACACATGTGAAGTCGTTGCATGGATAGGAGGTGGTGGAGTGCCCGTTGATTGATTAGAATCTGATTATAATGAGAAACAAAAAAATATATACGTTATGTATCTATCAAATATATTTAAAATTAAATCTTTGATATACTTACAATATATAGTCCTTGCACGATGAGGAGACAATGGTGGAGTTCCATCTGATTGATCAGAATCTACAAATAATGGTATTTGATATTAATAATCTGATTATTTACACACATAAACATTCACATATACAAATTTACACATACACACATATTCACATATTCACATTTACACATACACACATATTCACATATACACAAATACACATTATTGTGGGATAAATGCATGTATTTTGTATGAATGAGTGTATATGCATGCATGTGTGTATACGTATATATGTGGATATGTATATGTGTGTTTATGATATATGTATGTATATGTGTATATGTATGCATAAATGTATGTGTATATGTTTGCATGTATATGTGTATGTGTATGTGTGTGTATACATGTGTATGTATTCTGATTCTTTTTTTTTGTTTGAGATTCAATTAACAAGAGATATTGTATGGTGGAAAAAAATAAGAAGCCACCTAACATACCACCTGAGATGTGGCAATTTTTTTCGTAGACAGCTACATCTTCAGGAGTCATTTCCTCAGCAGAAGGTATACAAATTAATAGTTTATATTTATAGTTTTCATATATTTTTGTAAATTTTTACATTTAATTTATGTATTTCTTTTTTCTTAAATAAGCAGGCTGCTGCAAAGAAGAGAGTTGAGTCGGACCACACATCGCACCTAGGCCAAATGGGCCATCATGGTTTTGTAGCTAGATTTTTAAGTATATGTGTTATTGTGAGTATATTTTTTATTTTAGTTAAAATGCAAGAAACTAATCTTTTTTTATTTGTTTCAATGCAGTGAAAGGATTATGGCTAATATCCTACGAAACATGAGATTGAGTATGCTACACATTTTAGATATCGGTGTTTGAGTGAGTATATGCTAGATCATCCGGATGCCTTTGTGAGTATTATTAAATTTTCTACATTTATTTTCTTAATGGAAGTTTTAATTCTTTTACATATTTATGTTTGTTATATGTAATACAAGAGTATTATGGAGAGGTAGATATGGATGAGGTGGAGAGACAGACACAGGAGGGACGATCTCGATCGTCACAAGGCGATCATGATGATGAGGATGAGGATGATCATGATGCTGATGATGATGATGATTAGGATTCTTGATTATGACATTGGATTATATGTATTTACATTGATATATATATATATATATATATATATATATATATATATATATATATATATATATATATATATATATATATATATATATATATATATATATATATATATATATATATACATATACACACACACACATACACACACACACACACACACACACACACACACACACACATATATATATATATATATATATATATATATATATATATATATATATATATATATATATATATATATATATATATATATATATATATATATATATATATACATACACACACATACATATATATATATTATTTATCTCAGTTATGTTTTGAATTGTGTGTATGGTATTAAATAATGAAAAGTTTTGTTCTATTGATTGTTATTATTGTTTATATTAAGTGTGTGTGTTTTAGTACTATAATTACATAATTCATTCATATGTGTGTACGTATGTGCATGTATATGTGTGTAATATGTCTGTGTACGTATGTGCATGTATATGTGTGTAATATGTGTGTGTATATGAATGTATGTACATATGTATATGTGTATATGCATGTATGTGCATGTGCATGTGCATGTGCATGTGCATGTGTAAGTGTATATGTGTATGTGCATGTGCATGTGTATGTGTGTAATATGGGTGTGTATATGAATGTATGTACATATGTATATGCATGTATGTGCATGTGCATGTGTAAGTGTATATGTGTATGTATGTGTATGCGCATGTGTATGTGTGTGTATATGTATGTATGTGCATGTGCATGTGTAAGTGTATATGTGTGTATATGAGTATGTGCATGTGCAAGTGTATGTGTGTATATGTATGTGCATGTATATGTGTAAGTGTATGTGTATATGTGTGTATGTGCATGTATATGTGTATATGTATGTATGTGCATGTGTATATGTGTGTGTATGTGCATATATATGTGTATATATGTGTATATATGTGTATGTGTGTGTGTATATACATATGTGCATATGTATGTGTATGTGTATAAACATATACAAATGTATGTATATGCATGTGTATATGTATGTAACATGCATGTGCATGTGGATGCATTTCCATTTGCATCCATGTGCATGCATGTGAATGTGCATGAATCTAGATGTGCATATACATGTATTTAAGTTTATGTTAATGTGTGTATATATATATGCAATAATGCATGCATGCAAGTCTTTTTATGTGGTTGTAGAAATGTTTGTGCATATGCATGTGTATGTGTAAGTGTATGTGCACATGTATGTGTGTGTATATATGTGTGTGTATGTGCATGTGTATATGTGTATATGTGTGAACGTGCATCTTCATCATGTGTAAGCGTATATGTGCATATCAATAAGTGTGAGTATGCTAACTAATGAAAATAACACAATTCAAATGATATACAAAGAATGGAAATGGTACTAACTATAGTTAGCCATACTATTTGCTTGGTTAGCTTCTTGAATAACCTGCAATAAAGAGAGAGAGAGAGAGAGAGAGAGAGAGAGAGAGAGAGAGAGAGAGAGAGAGAGAGAGAGAGAGAGAGAGAGAGAGAGAGAGAGAGAGAGAGAGAGAGAGAGAGAGAGAGAGAGAGAGAGAGAGAGAGAGAATTCAAAGAGAGAAAGACATAGAAAGAGAGAAATAGAGACAGAGAGAGACAATAAGATAGAGATTAGGCAAAACAACAATTCTGCATATACTTGTTTCAGCTCATAAGCAGAGCGCAATTGCAAACTTTGGAGAGCTCTTCGATTAGATACGTGAACATGCCGATCAAAGAGCCTCCAACGTTTTAATTTTTTTTGTCAATAGACCGTCGTGTAAGGGATGGTAAGGCGTCATAAAAAACATTGGATCATCTTGAATTCTTTTTAGCTGGCATAACAATAGATTATAAAAGAGAAGAACTATTCTTGAAGCAGTGCCGAGTGGGGATGGAGCTCGCAACCTCCTTCTACACGTACTTTGTCTTAACCAAGGAAGCAAGTTGCGTGCGTCGATTCATAACTTTTATGATTTAGTAATCATATAGAAACTATCCTAAGCATTAGAAGAAAAATGATGCAATATGCAGATGAACTCACGACATCCGACAAGTGATGTAACTGCTATCCATGGGAACGAAGATCCTTGGTAATATATTGATCAATTTTGATCATAGTATTGAAACACTGTCCAGAAGCACGTGAGAGCAGCAAAAGGGATCAAACTCTCGAACTCCTATGCCGAATTTCAGCGATGTCTTGACTGTTCTATTTATCGATATTATTTCGTCAGCAATCAGAGACAAAACACAAGATGAATGGGTGCATCTTCAGTAGATGCAACTGGCGGAAGTTGAGCTCACAACTTCGGTGCAGATAATATTCCTCTGTCCATCACACCAACGCGCGTTCGTGATATACTGCACGATTTTCATCAACTATTGTTACAATTTTGCAAAACCTCAAAAGCAAAAGTTGGACATCTTTATGTGGTGAAATTGGGGTCTTAACCTCCAACAGCGTCTTGACACAAAATTTCCTGAAGCAAGAGAACACAGTGTGTTTGTGACATGGATTATGTTGTCAATTTCATTATTGTTTAATACTGCGAATTGCAGATCTTTGTACATCAAAGACAAAAGATGTTCCATCTCGGCACACACACGCTGGTCGAGGTCTGTATGACTGCCCGTCAGTGGGCACGCTTGTTAAGCATGCAGAGATCGATTTCAAACCCACATCTTTCTGTAGATTAACAATTGCACTGCTGGACTCAACAATTATGCCAGCAGGGCCATGCCGTAGATCACTATTATATATGACATTGCAGACATCAATGGACCAAACTTCTTGGGTTCAAGGTTTGATCGACTATCCTAGTGTACGAGATGGCAACAACAAGTATTAAGCTAAACAGAGCATAGAATTCAGGATCGATCTCGAACCATAAACTTGCTACAACAATGCAGTTGTTCTAGATGACTCAGTTCAACTCATATTATATCTATCAAAGCAACAATATCTAGTATATGATGCGCATGTTTGTCTCTGTCGAAAGGAGCAAAAGAAGATCTAGATCTTCAACTCTATGGCATCAAAAGGAATTGCTCTAAAGTATACTCTGTCGGATCCTATTCTCTTCATGCTGTGACGGAGAATCGACTTGTCACCCATTATACAATAGGATTGAAATATCCAATTGAGCATAATCTTCTGGTTTTCTCTCAGGCAAAGTGAAAAGATACCCAACACATTGCAAAAGATTGATTGGATGCTGCCACAGAGTTTTGAACTCGTGTCCGCGTGATTGCTACAATACAAAGCCATTGATATTCATTGGGATATTTGGCATGTTGAGAAGTCTTCTTGATCTGAGTCAAGAGGAGTTGATTACTCCTCGTTGATTTCAGATCCCTCTTCTCTGCTATAACCAGTATGAGAAGGCAATGGATAGGTTAATGCAAGCATGGTCCAAGGAAGGTTTTATTTCTTCTATGAAGAGGACATGAGGAAGCAAAGAGGATTATATAGCTCTTCTCATAAATCACAGGATTGAAGCCAATTGTGAGCATGGCTATGTAGGTTAGCTCTTCTTTGCATGGAAAGATTTTTCTCGAGAACCTAAGGGTACAGAATGGCTCGTCCAAGAGGATCAATGGAAGTACGTAGCTCTATTTGGCGATACATATTTTATAAGTTAATGATTGGTTTCAATATCTGGTTTGCTCTATGCTTTCATGTAGGATGCATTTTTATCATTGAAGTATGGAAAAAATTCATTCTTGATAATCTTGATGCAAATTATGGAAACCTACATAAAAGAGCAGAAAGATATTGAAACACTCATTAAACACAAGCATAGGCATGCATCTACATTTCTCCTTTTCAAAAGAATGTTTTCATGCGCAAAACACATTTTCTTCTTGTTTGAAAAGATAGCTAATGCTCAAGTTTATGCACATGATTAAATCTTTTTCAAAAAGCTAGCAAGAAGAATGTTTTTGCATGGATGATTGTGAGTATGCATTTTCAAGCTCAAGAAATTGCCAAGAAATTGCTTGATTTACGGTTAGTGCATGAAAGGAGAATGCCAATATGTGCATGCATACACATGCATTTGCATGCAAGAACATGCATTTGCATGCAAGAACATGCATTTGCATGCAAGAACATGCATTTGCATGCAAGAACATGCATTTGCATGCAAGAACATGCATTTGTATGCAAGAACATGCATTTGCATGATTGTTGGTTAAGTAGTTGAATACTTATATTAAACACTTTTTTGAGGATGAGAAAAGTATGTTTGGTTTTGTTTAAACTAGTTAGAGCTTAAAGTAGAAACCCATCAAAGTAATCTTTGGGAATTAAGCTACTTCCTAAAGATAAGCCGATAAAATGAAATAGTCTGGTTAACTATTTCATTGGTTAAAAAGGAATATCTTTTGGACAAGCAATAAAGCTTTAAGTCTTGATCTTGTCTAAAAGTCAAGAGTTCTTTTTGAAGATTATTCCAGTTTAGAAAAAGATTCTAAGATGAATCATTTGACTGGAAAGCAAAAGATTCTACAATGAATCATTGGCTTAGTGTTACTGATTCCTTGACAGGAATCTAAAGTTCTTGAAAGAGAAATCTCCCTAGATGTGAGACTAGAATCTTTCAAGAAAAGTTTAATAGCAAGTAGTTCCCAGTAATTCCCAGTAATTCCCAGTAATTCCCAAACCACTAGTATTGGTAATTAACTCTAAATATTGATATAACCTAAAGGTATATCAAAGATTCTTAGCTTTGGAATCTGAGAGGCATCAATGTTCGATTGCCTGGACTTAAGATTAAGGGAAAGATCTCTAAAAATCATGCGGGTAAGCAAAGAAGCTTATGATAGTTTAGGAGATCTTAAAGATAAAGACTACGTCTTTATTATAGTCGCAACATCAACGAAACTTGATCAAGCTTGGCTATGATTGTCTAAGAACGTGCAATTGGAACTACTCTGTAGATTGCCCAAGTACTGGCAATAAAATTCCTTTTGGAAATTTTTCACTCAAGTTCCATTTATCCAATGGAAAATTGTGAAAAAAGTAAGCTGTTCCAAGACTAAACAGAGTGAAGAAACTCCAAGAATGTAGTCTGCAATTGTGAAAACATAACTTAAGTTTATGGAAGGTAAAAATGTTTTCCTATCCTTAAAGGGATTTTGGTATAAATCCAGAAAGCATGAGCGGATGCTTAGACTTATGCAGTAGAGGTATTCCTGTAAAGTCCTGGCCAGGATAGGTACCTAAAGCATCAATAAAAATATTATCTAAAGATAAGAAGTCACAAGCTCTTGTCACTATAAATTGGTCAAGGATAAACCAATTAAACTTGAATTTATGAAAATTCAAGTACTTGGAATTCTGATTGGGTTTTCATTTGAAAACTCTAGCAAAGAATATTCCATCAAAAGGTTTTCAAGTTTCCAAGGCAAAGCACGTGATTGTGAGACGATCATGTGAAGGAATCAAAACCTAGAAAATCTAGTGAGAGAAATGCTTGAAACTTCAAAATTGTTGTTAAGAATTGAAGCGAGAAGGTTCTCTATCAAGAGATGTTTAGACTTTAGGATAAAAATCACTCACACGTCAACGTGAGTATAAAATAAGGTGGTATGGGACACCAAATTTTATACTCAAATTGATGTAGGAAAGATGGTATGGGACATCAGACTTGTGAGATGATGATTATCTTTTAGTCCTGAAAAAATCTTGAAGTTAGATCTGAACCTCAAGGGAATTAAAAACTTTAAAGGAAAAGTTTGATTTCAAGGAGGATAAAAGTATGATTTCAAGATAACTTCAAGATCAAGGAAACTGAACATATGAAGTAAGTAACTTCCAAGATCTTCTTGGAACACTTCAAGCTTAAGTGTTGTCAGTCAAAAATATTTGATAAAGTTCCAAAAGAGTGAGACTTTGACTTTGAATTGATTCTTTCAACTAAGAATATATTGACTAAGTTAAAAGTTCCTAGTGTAACTTGGAAAATTCAATCTGTTTGATTCAAAGGAATGCACAAGAATTACATTCCGAGTAAGGAATCATAAAGATTGAATATAGACATGAGCTTAGTCTCAAGTGAAGCATTATTTGAGTAAAAAACCCATCAATAGAACCTCAATGGGTTGACACACTGATGTAGGTTACCACACTAGTATCTTATGGTTAGATGATGTTTTCGATTTACTTTGAATCTTTTTGAGAATCGAGCTTATTTCTCTTAAAGATAGAGAAAATGCTTCAATACCCTATTGAAACAAGTCTTTGAGAAGTTAAAGTCTTGAGTCATCTAGAGTTTGACTCATAGCAAGTTTACATATCTTTGAAGTTTGAATTGGTTGAGCAGAGTTTTAATTCTTTTCTTTTCGCTTTCCGAATCTTTTAGATTTGACTCAGATATAGTATCTGATTCTTTTCATAAAAGTCAAGGGTCAACCGGATAGAACCAGGTAACTAAATTAAACATCCTAGATAGATGTTATGTACAAGAACCTTTTCAATCAACAAAAGATAATAAGTTCAAGATTGACTTATTCATTTGAGTTTGCTTCATGTTATAGCATAAATGATTTCCTAGAGTCTAGTATACTCTAGAATAGAGAAGTTAGGAATTGCTTAGCAGATTAACAATTCCCAAGAAGTTTAGCTCAAGTCTTTGAGAAAAGTATCCTAAGTTGGATAAATTTTCATTCTGAATTTAAATTTTTCAAAGTTATAGTATGGTTGACTCATAGACATGGTAAACTTTCTCCTACAATTTACATAGGATTTTTAAACTCATTTGGACAAAGTAATCCTCCATTCAGGTGAAAAAATCTAGTAACTATTGGATAAGAGTAAACCATTGAACAAACATCCAAGATAGATGTTTGGGATAACCAAACTTCAAGTTCTCCAAAATAAATTCAAGTGAATCAAGAGTTCTCAAAGTCTTGTGAGGGATAAGAATCCCACATTTGTTACTAAGTCGATGCACCATCATGCCCAAAAATGGACTAGCAATTTGAATCCACCCAGTTCACATGTTTGTGCCTAGATGGCACATCGAGAAACTGTGAATTGGCCATGGTTGTTTTTAGATCCACCCTTATTATTCATTCACTACTTTGTACTTTGACAAGTATATCAAAGTATAAAGCGAGATGGTGTTTTGAATCATTTGGGCAGGATGCCACCACAGAGATGAGACATGTTCTTCCAGTTCTAGAACATGATCATGTTCTTCCAACTTTAGAACATGAGGCTCGGGGGGTTGCCTATAGTAGATATATAGCTCTATTTTCAAGGACAAAAATATTTTCCAAGGGGAGAAGAATGTAATAAAGTAATTCTATGATCTAAGGATCTAGTCAGTTCAGACATATTTGAAATCGGACACCGTTTGATCATTTGTATGGATGACCAAAGATCTCAAGTTTAGACTTACTAGGAGGTCTTTTGCTCTTGTGAACAAATGATCCACTTAGCTTAGTGATTAAGTCCCAAGGATGTGAAGGAGGAGGTCTTGGGTTCAATCCCCATGGGGGACATGGGGAGAGTATTTTGCCCAAAGAGATCTAGAGCCTTCTAGAAGCATCCACTTGAGTTAAGTCGAGTTAACTCGGACACTTGGCACACATGCAGTTACATGGCCAACACATGGATGGTTAGTATCCACCTGCCCAAGAAGGCAGTCCCCTGGAGAGAGCTATATATAGAGGCATTTGGTTGGAAGGAGAGTCATCTCTCTAGCACGTGGTGGTCATAATCTTGCATTGTTCTTCATCTTTTGAGTTGAAATCCTCTAATATATGTGGTTCTTCTTGAGTCAAATTTGGAAAATAATTTTCCAAATCATAGGGTAGCTTTATTTTCTTGTAATCATCATCAAACCAAGAGTTATTTTCATCAAATACTACATTCCTACTAACTATAAATCCTTTGTTAGTGGGATTATATAACTTATATCCTTTTGGATTTTGGTCATAGCCAATGAATATGCATCTTTCAGCTTTTGGATCAAGCTTTCCCTTCATCTGTGAGGGTATATGTGCATAAGCAATGCACCTAAAGATCTTATGATGATCTAAAGAAGGTATCCTGCCATTCCATGCCTCATAAGGTGTCATTCCATCCAGAGACTTGGATGGAAGTCTATTGATTAGGTAAGTGGTTGTGGAAATAGCCTCCGCCCATAAGTAATTTGGAAGTTTTTTCTCATTCAACATTGACCTTGCAGCCTCTACTATTAGTGTTTTTCTTCTCTCTACCACTCCATTCTGTTGAGGAGTGTACCTTGTTGTAATCTCTCTCTTTATGCCTCTATCCTATAAGAAGTACTCAAACTCATGTGAGAAATACTCACCAACTCCATTAGATTTGAGCCTCTTCAAGCTTCTCCCTGTTTGATTCTCAACCAATACCAAATAGTTCTTGAAACAAATGAAGAATTAATCTTTATGCTTCATAAAGTAAAGTATTGTCCATCCACTATATTCCTCTATGAATGAAACATAATACCTTGACCCTCAGATTGATGGCTCTCTATTAGGACCCCACACATCTGTGTTCACAAGCTCCAAGTTGTCTTCATGCATGTATCCTCTTTTGTTGAATGGTTGGCTATGTGATTTGCCAAATGGGCATGCTCCACATTTGTAAATCATGTGTTGCTTGGACACATTTGGAATGCCAAGCCCACTCTGATTGTTGCATATTTGCTTCAATGTCCTTGCACCTATATGACCTAGGCTCTTATGCCATATCTCCAATTCATATAGGGTTTGATCTTTGTAATTGAAGAGAGAAATATTCCTTGTATCTTCAACTTCAAATGTAAAAATTCTACCAGATTTCTCACCTTTTCTAATCCTCTTGAAGGCTTGCTAAGGATCCTCCACATATGCTCCATGCCTTGTGAATCTGAAATGTAAATCCTTCTCAACAATGTGTCCAACACTGATTAGTTTTTTTGTTATTATTGGCACATATAATACCCTACTTAGGAGATTCATGTTACCATCATATGCTTTAACATTTCCAATCTTCTTTACAGAGTGCCTAGTGTCATCACCTGTCAGGACTTCATGCTTTTCTTTGGGTCCTTCAAGATCAGACAACAATGCTACATTGCCTACTACATGATTGGAGCAAGCAAAATCAATATAGAATAGGTACTCATCATCTTTACTTCGCTTGGCTGTCATATTCATGAGTAATAAGGAATCCTCTTGATCATTTGTATCGTTTTTGTAGTCTCTTCTTCCTCTGAAGCCTCCTTGATAGTTGTTGTTGTAGCCTTGGTTGTAATTGTGATGGTAGTTGTTTCCTCGATTATTGAACATGACACTTGATTGTTCATAGCCTCCTCTGTGGAAGGATCTTCATCTCTGATTTTTTGTGTTCCTGAAGCATTCATATGTGCTATGATTAGTCAAATGATAAATATTGCAAGGTGAAGAGTAATATGGTGTCCCGCTTCCTTGGTTTGCTCCTCTGCCCCTTCCTCTAGTACGTCTTCCTCTACTTATGAAATTCTCTTGAGAGGTACTTGCCTCTTCTTCATTCCTCTTACCTTTGCCTTTAACTTTACTCTTATTTTTATCTATGTAAAGGGTACAAGATTGATTACCTCTAGAAGTATCTCGATTGTTGTTGAGCTCTATCTCATGTGTGAAGAGTTGCCCAATCAATGTATTGAGGTCAGATATCTGCATGTCCATATATAGGTCCATTGTTGTGGTAAAGGACTCCCATTTGTCATCAGCCTTGATGTCGTTTATGATTTGCCTTACTATCTGCTCCTCTTCTTTTTCTTCTCCAATACTCCCAAGTTGATCAACTACATCCTTCATCTTGGTCACATAGTCAACTACACTTTGCTTTGGTTGCTTCTTCAAGGTTGTGAACTCCATCCAAAGATACTTCTTCCTTGCCCTTGTATTGGATGAGAAGTATGAAGATAGTACTTCCCAATTTTCTTGGGAAGTCATGAAATTCCTAATATGAGGCAATAAGAAATCAGATATTGAATTGAGAATATAAGACCTAGCTAGAGCATCCTTTGCACACCATGGAGCTAGTCTATCTTGATCTTCTCTTGTAGGTTGATGTTTGCTTCTAAGGGTAGGCATTTCTTTATCTCCAGATATATATCCATACAAGCTTCTTCCTTGGAGGAAAGCCTTCATCCTTAGGGACCATGCTAGATGATAGATCCTGCCCAATTTGTCAATGGATGATGGAAATCCATCACCCATTTTACCTTGATGTTGCTCTCATACCACTATTGCAGAAGATGGTGGACGCCTTTCAGAGATGAGATGGCATAGCAAATTCCTGCTTCCCACCAGCAAAAATTGAGTTGAGGAATGCCTATAGTATTGTAAACCATGATCTTTTTTCATGTAGGCATGTCTATAGTATTGTATAAATCTCTAAACATTAATTTTTAATGATTTCATGTATAATAGATTAATAATTCCTCAAACCCTTGTCATTATGTATATAGAATTTTATTAATTTGAAAGCCCTAATTAATAATTTATGCATGTATGTAAGTGTGTAAGTAAGTTTATATGTATGTGTGTGTGTAAGTATATATGTATGTATGTATGTATGTATGTATGTATGTATGTATGTATGTATGTGTGTATGTATGTATGTATGTATGTATGTATGTATGTAGTGTGTATGTATGTATGCATGTATGTATGTATGTATAAATGTATGTATGTATGTACGTATGTATGTATCTATGTATGTATGTAGTATATATGTATGTATATATTTAGTATGCATGTATCTATATAGTATGTACATAGATAGTATGTATGTATGTGTTTATCTATGTAGATAATGATGTATTTAAAGCCACATGGTAAGAAAATGTTTGGTAGTATTTCTCTTGGAGTAGTGAGCTTAGAAGAAATAACCATAAGGCTCACATGCCATAAGAAGAAAAGGCTCACTGAAACACGAGTAGAAAATGCTAAGAAGCCTTAAGCTATAAAAATACTTTCCACCTAGAAAAGACATTGTACTTGGAAAAAAGCATTCCATATCCCAAAAATCATTCCATTTACAAAACATCATTTCATATTCATGTATGTGTGTAAATGTATATATGTATGTGCATTTATGTCTATGTTTGTGTGTATGTAATCATGGATGTGGTTGTATGCATGCCTCCTCAATATCAGCTCTCATCAGCAAGTGCATCATGTAAATCGGCATCAGAAACGAAATGATGTGCACCATCACATGAAACCTATAATGGATGAGAATTTGCCTCATTAGGACTAGCACTAGACTATCCACCTATAAAAAGAGGCAACAAAGTATCATATATGTATTTGAAGCTAACAGATGTCTCCGTAGTACATGAAAGTAATGGTTGAATAGCATCTTCCACAAAAACATCACGGCTAACCAAAATGTGTTTAGTCTAGATGATACACATGATAGCCTTTGCTTTCAGAACTACCCATCAAAAATACATTTCATTACTTTATCCTCCAATTTTGTGCATTGTTGTTCAGGCACTAATGCATATGCCAGACCACCAAAAACATGCATATGAGTAATAGATGGCTTGCAACTATGCCAAGCCTCATATGGAGTGATAATCTACAGTGCTTTAGTGGGACACCTATTATGTATATATGTTTCACACATAACAGCCTCAAGCCAAAAACTATGTGGTAAAGCCTATCTTTTGACCATACACCTCGGCATCTCCATGAGTGACGCGTTCTTCCATTTAGGAACGCCAGTCTGTTGAGGTGTATACGGAACTATACACTGATGTTTTATTGCACGTCAAGCCAAAAAATGCATTAAATTCAGAAGATATATATTCCCCCCAGGATCGGAATGGAGGGTGCCCATTTTACATGCTAACAGATTTTTAACCAAACTCAGAAACTATTTGAGGCACACAAACTGTTCAGAATTTTCTTTCAATGGATATACCCATGCATGCCTTGAAAAATCATCAATGAAAGTCTTAAATTAAAGATGGATATGCCCATGCATGCCTTGAAAAATCATCAACGAAAGTCTTAAAGTAAAGATAGATCACAAAAGAAGGCGTCTGCCTAGACCACAAACATCACTATGAACAAGCTGTGATTTTTGAGTAGCTTGAATTGAACCATCTTTTGGGAAGGAAAAACGCTGCATTTTGCTCAAAATATAGCCTTCACATACATGTGTTTGAGGTGCCTTAAGTTTGGACAACGAAGCCATTTCAGATTTTTGTAGGTTAGCAAACTAGAAAATTCAGATGACGAAAGCGTGCATGCCAAACCTTTGCATCTGAAATAGCTTGAGAATCATGTACTAAACATGCTATATCATTCACATATTTTTCATAGTCTATGAGCTCATACAAACCATGACATAAAATGCCAGAAGCAATAATGACATTGCCATTTGACAGATCATGAATTGTACATCTGTCATCAACAAAGAGTGACTAAAGCTAAAACTCATAACAGATTCTTCTTGATTCCTATCACAAATAAAGCATTTGTCAATGTGAAAGAACTACCATCAATAGTAGTCAGAATGATCTTAAAAACTCCCATGATGGGATAAGAGGAGTTTTTGGCGCATGTGACAGTATTCCTTAAAGGGACAAGCTCAAGTGAAGTGAAGAAACTATGCTAAGAGGTAATATGTTTGGTTGCCTCACTATAAAAGTACCAAACATGTGATTCTACTATAGACATACACTGCTCATGAGAAGATGGGTCAAAACTGGAAACCATAGTAAGTGTCCATTCTTCATTGTGCACAAGATTAGTAGACTTTGTTTTGGGTGTAGAGGCCTTTGCAACCTCCATTCCAGCCTCTTTCTTCTTTGCCTTTTTTGCAGCCACTTTTGGACAACCCTTTTTGACATGATCATTTTCATTACAATATTTACAAAACAATTTTTGCTTTTCTGTTTTCTTCTCATCTCTGTCATCCTTTTCTGCTTGTGCAGAATTAGCAGATTTATGCTTACTAGTAGAAGAGCTCCATTTACCTTTGCCCTTTTGACTAGCTAGGAAAGCTTGATCTACAACATTCATAATGGACCTATTTCGCCTAGACTGATCTTCGTGCAATAGAACAGAGACTTACTCCTCAAATGTCAAGTCACTTGGATTTCTTTTCATCATCAAACAAAGAGTAGATGCAAAACTCTGATACGTTTCACAAACAAGGCTATCAATGCATATGCCTGAGCATCTTTGCCATCCTAAAAAAATTGCTCTACGGTAGGTGCAACAAAACCCTAGCATGAAGAGGAACATGAAGAACATTACCATCTTCAAGGCCGTCTCCATCACCTTCATCAATTTTGTTTGCAGGTGTAATGGGACATTTTTTGACACCCTACACAATATTCCACAATCCTTTTGCAACCAATACATGATGCATCATATAAGCCTAGAATTGGTAATTGGTAATGTCCAACTTATCATCAATAGTCAGCATGGAAAATACATCACTACTTTTAGCCATGACCACATAACAAAATACCTTCATGCAAAAAAATGATTCTATCTCAAAAAGTTGAACATAACTACCCTATTGAGTTCTACTAAACTCTATAGCAAACTTTGAGGCGCTTATACTGGCGAAGAGAAATGTGTATATATCTTTGGTAAAAAAAGATGAAATTTCTTGCACAAGCATTGTGATAGTGCTTGCATAGGCTGAAACGAGCTCAGATTCCGATTCTGAGACTATGAATTGAGAGGTATCGATGATGTCCTAGATGAAGTGGTGACCTACTTTGATACCAATTGTTGGAGTTTGAGGTCTACAAAAGCACACAAACAACATGAGAAAGAAGAAGAAGCTTGAAGCACAACACACAATACTGATTTTATTACCACTAGAATGTACAAAGATACGTAACCCATTAGGGAAATATGTGTATATACAAGCTAGGGGAAGAAACCTCCTTAAGAGGGAAAAAAGTGCCCAGGTGGTCCTAGTGTGTTCACACACATCACTACCATATCACTTGTTTACAAGAGCACATGACCTACTATGTAAATCTAGTATTGAGATCTTTTGTCATACACACAGGTGACCAAACGGTGTCCAATCTCAAAGGTGTCTCAATTCCTCAAGCCCTTGTATCATAGGCTTACTTTATTTCTTTGTTCCCCCTTGTAAAAATATTTTCATCCTAAAAAATAGAGCTATACAAATACCATAGGAAACCCTTGAGTCTCATGTTCTAAAACGCGAAGAAAATGTCTCATCTCTATGGTGGCATCCCTACCCAAAATGATTCAAAACACCATCTTGCATTGCACTTTAATAACTGATCAAAGTACAAAGTAGCAAATGAATAATAAGGGTTGATATGAAAACATCCCTACCCAATTCACTTGTGTCTCGCTGTGCAGTCTAGGCACAAATATGTGAAATGGGTGGACTCCTTATTCTGAGACTAGAAGAACATATCTCATGTTTGTGGTGGGATCCCTGCCCAAATGATTCAAAACACCATCTTGCTTTGCATTTTGATAATTCATCAAATTACAAAGTAGTGAATAAATAAGAAGGATAAATATGAAAACATCACTACCCAATTCAGTTGTGTCTTGATGTGCAATCTAGGCACAAACATGTGAAATGGATGGATTCCTATTACTAGTCAATTTATAGGCATGATTGGTGCATGAAAATGGTAACTAAAGTGGGATTCATATCTCTCTTAATCCCTTGAGAATTCTTGATGCACTTGAATTTGATTTGGAAAACTATGATTGGACCAAACATCAAACTCGAATGTTGTAGAGCCTCCATATGCCTCTCTCTCTTCCTCTCTATCTCCCCTTCCCTCTCTCCCTTCCCCTCACCACCTCCCACCACCTCCTCCCTCCTTGCGCCCCTCCCCCTCCTCCCTCCATGCGCCCCTCCTTGCGCCCTTCCACTCTCCTCCACTCACCCCCACCCTCACCACTCACCCCCGCAAGCCCCCTCCCCTCCCCTCACCACCATCCCCCGCCAACCCCCTCCCCTCCCCTCACCACTCACCCCCGCAAGCCCCTCCCCTCCCCTCACCACCATCCCCCGCCAACCCCCTCCCCTCCCCTCACCACCTCCCACCATCCCCTCCCTCCTTGCGCCCCTCCCCCTCCTCCCTCCATGCGCCCCTCCTTGCGCCTTTCCACTCTCCTCCACTCACCCCCACCCTCACCACTCACCCCCGCAAGCCCCCTCCCCTCCCCTCACCACCATCCCCCGCCAACCCCCTCCCCTCCCCTCACCACCTCCCACCACCTCCTCCCTCCTTGCGCCCCTTCCCCTCCTCCCTCCATGCGCCCCTCCTTGCACCTTTCCACTCTCCTCCACTCACCCCCACCCTCACCACTCACCCCCGCAAGCCCCCTCCCCTCCCCTCACCACCATCCCCCGCCAACCCCCTCCCCTCCCCTCACCACTCACCCCCGCAAGCCCCCTCCCCTCCCCTCACCACCATCCCCCGCCAACCCCCTCCCCTCCCCTCACCACCTCCCACCACCTCCTCCCTCCTTGCGCCCCTCCCCCTCCTCCCTCCATGCGCCCCTCCTTGCGCCCTTCCACTCTCCTCCACTCATCCCCACCCTCACCACTCACCCCCGCAAGCCCCCTCCCCTCCCCTCACCACCATCCCCCGCCAACCCCCTCCCCTCCCCTCACCACTCACCCCCGCAAGCCCCTCCCCTCCCCTCACCACCATCCCCCGCCAACCCCCTCCCCTCCCCTCACCACCTCCCACCACCCCCTCCCTCCTTGCGCCCCTCCCCCTCCTCCCTCCATGCGCCCCTCCTTGCGCCTTTCCACTCTCCTCCACTCACCCCCACCCTCACCACTCACCCCCGCAAGCCCCCTCCCCTCCCCTCACCACCATCCCCCGCCAACCCCCTCCCCTCCCCTCACCACCTCCCACCACCTCCTCCCTCCTTGCGCCCCTTCCCCTCCTCCCTCCATGCGCCCCTCCTTGCACCTTTCCACTCTCCTCCACTCACCCCCACCCTCACCACTCACCCCCGCAAGCCCCCTCCCCTCCCCTCACCACCATCCCCCGCCAACCCCCTCCCCTCCCCTCACCACTCACCCCTGCAAGCCCCCTCCCCTCCCCTCACCACCATCCCCCGCCAACCCCCTCCCCTCCCCTCACCACCTCCCACCACCTCCTCCCTCCTTGCACCCCTCCCCCTCCTCCCTCCATGCGCCCCTCCTTGCGCCCTTCGACTCTCCTCCACTCACCCCCACCCTCACCACTCACCCCCGCAAGCCCCCTCCCCTCCCCTCACCACCATCCCCCGCCAACCCCCTCCCCTCCCCTCACCACTCACCCCCGCAAGCCCCTCCCCTCCCCTCACCACCATCCCCCGCCAACCCCCTCCCCTCCCCTCACCACCTCCCACCACCCCCTCCCTCCTTGCGCCCCTCCCCCTCCTCCCTCCATGCGCCCCTCCTTGCGCCTTTCCACTCTCCTCCACTCACCCCCACCCTCACCACTCACCCCCGCAAGCCCCCTCCCCTCCCCTCACCACCATCCCCCGCCAACCCCCTCCCCTCCCCTCACCGCTCACCCCCGCAAGCCCCCTCCCCTCCCCTCACCACCATCCCCCGCCAACCCCCTCCCCTCCCCTCACCACCTCCCACCACCTCCTCCCTCCTTGCGCCCCTCCCCCTCCTCCCTCCATGCACCCCTCCTTGCGCCCTTCCACTCTCCTCCACTCACCCCCACCCTCACCACTCACCCCCGCAAGCACCCTCCCCTCAGCCGCATCACGCTTCCCCTCGACCCCTGCCTGATTCCCCCTCTCTCTCAGCCCTCCACTCCCAAGCATGGTGGCCCCTAGAGCAGAAAAGGAAGAGGAATTCAAGGATTATCGTATGAATGGTTGGGGTATCTTAGCATTTAGATTGTTCTTGGGATCACCATCCATCAAAGGCAAGGGACGTGCTTCTTAGGCTCATTCAAAAATGATGGGCGGATCTCAACTTGCATACAAAGGGTCAGTGAAAATGTAGAGGGTAAAAGTGGAAGAGGAAAAAATAACTGGTGTCGCCAACCATTCATGACGACTATCTATTTTTTAGGATCCAATTCAAATCAAGGGAATAATTGACCTACCCCTCCAATTTTGAGTGGTTAACCGGTGCATGATCAGTGGACGTGAAGATTCGACAAGGCTCTCTTGGCCTATTGGGGCCTATAAAATCAAAGGATTTGTGCTCATTTGAACGACGACGACGACACACACTGGAGTACATGTACAAGATTGTGCAGAAGACCTCTCTTGCACTTGGTGGTTTCAAGTCTACTGTGGGAGCTACTCTGTTGTGTATACAGAGGGGAGGCTTCTCAGTGAAGGGCTATGAGCACTATAGTGTAAAAGGGTAGCTTGGATTCTTCTTCTTATCCGTGAGTCAGTGTGGTTGATTGCCCTCTATTCTCTTGAGGAGATCCTACCACTTGTATTGTTCTGATTTAGTCTGCATATCAGTGGTCCTTATGCGGATAGGAGAAACTTTTGTATTAGTGTGTTTGCTATTCAAGGGATCTATCAGCCCTTAACTTGTGGCTTGTTAGACCTAAGTTTACACTTGTGAGCATCATATATCAATTGCCCAACTTTGTAATCATCTGGTTTGAATCAGGCAGAGTGCAGTCTTCATTTGTTATTGGTTGTCCATAATTGTGAAGCATTTACCATTCTGTAAAAATTCTCGTTGTCAGCCTGCTCACAGAAATGTTAAAGGGTATACTTCCCTAAAGAGAACCCCCCTTGAGTAGGTGACGTACTGGACGTGTTAATCTCCATTTTTCTACCTTTGTTAAACGCGGACACCCCAGTACCTCCTCTATAGTTTGGCACACCTGTGGGACCTTTGCATTTCTGTGAGAGGATTTTCACCCTATTGTATTTGCGAGTAGGTACATGACCCATACGCGGGCGGATAAGGAGTCTCATCGTGAACGGAAGCGTCTCAACAAGTTAGAAATAACCACAACCAGTGAGCCTACCTCTCCTCCACCATCCTTGAATCTATCCATTGATTTGGGAGTAACACCATTATCAAAAGAGAAACATAGGAGAACCTTAGATTTTTCCTCTGATACTTCAGAAGAGGCGCCGGCACCAATGGAGGATCTTTCCCATTTACTCTCTAGGTTGAACATCAAGTTTCCTACATTTAAAGGATTGGCTTATGAAGATGCAGATGACCACGTGAGGAGATTCGTCTCGTTATGCCGTGGAAGAGGGTTGCAGAACCGGGAGGATGCAATGTTGGTGCTCTTTCCATCCACCTTGGAAGGCCTTGCAGACAAGTGGTATAGCCAGTATGCAGATGGGCACTTCACTACGTGGGAAGCACTAAAAGCGGCATTCTCGCTGACATTTCGACCAAGCGACTCCTCAGAACGAGCTCTAGATCAGCTAGAGAACCTAAAATTGCGAGCAGGTGAATCCTTTCATGAATTGCACACTAGAACTAAAGCACTCGTTTCTCGTTTGCCTCATGCTCCAGGTGATTTTTTAGTCAAAAAATGGATTGAGAAGGCTCTGCCTAAGTCATCTCAACAAAAGCTTCGGGAATCCCTCAGACTGGATGCAACACTTGATGATTTTGTTGCAACTGCATCACGCATTGAGGAGGCTAGAATACATTTTGAAGTGGAGTCTCAACCAAATTATGCATCCGATTTGGATCCGATCGGGCAACTCAGGAAGGAGTTGGAAGCCTTAAGGATGCAGCAAAGTCGCCAAGAAGAGAAGGTCATACCGCCACCCTCAACCCATAATGTGGATGAAGTGTCTCAACTTAGGCGTGAGCTTGAAGACTTGCGGACTACCCAGGACATACGAAGACAGGTTTGGTGTACAATATGTAATAATAATGGACATTCCAATGTAAATGGTCCTAACAGAGTCAGTTGTCAGTTCTGTGGCAAAGAGGGTCATGAAGCAAGAGACTGCTACTACCTTAAGGGGACACAACAGCGAGGTAACTATCAAGGTGTAGATTCATATTATGCTAGCACTTCTAATGCACCTAATAGAGAAGAGACCCGCCCAACTCGGCCTAGATACAATAGGCCCCTAATGTGTTACCGTTGTGGGGAGTATGGCCATATGTAGAACAGGTGTTCTCTTCCAGAGGATGCACCCCCTTGTCAGCACTGTCCAGATGCTAAGGATCACTACACCAGAGATTGCCCAAGAGGTCGTCCGGCTCCTATTCACATGATTGCAGTCTCCCCACCTGTAGAAGGTATGACAGCTCAATCTTATGTTGTTTCATCTTCATCCATGCCAATGATGACCAGAGCCAGGCAAGCGGCAGTAGCCCAAAAGGAGGAACAGCAAGGACTCAAAGATAGAGTTGTAGAAAAGAGGGTGGGATGGAAGGACCAAGAAGAAATGGAAGAAGCTTATGAGAGGGCGACTACTTTGCTAAAAGATCAACCAACGAGTACTTCTGAAGGCAAGCAAGAAGTGGACATTGAAGAAATTTTGAAAGGTATTCATCATAAGATTAGCCTGTATCAACTCATAAAGATAGATCCTAAAGTAAGAAGTGATCTGCTGAAGATTATACATTCTGCATGCTTGTGCCCACCTCCTAGCATAGATGGTTTTATGGTGGACTTTCCTCCTGCACCCTTGGCTGATTATCAGAGCTCAAGACTATCCGTTTTAATCAAGGATGAAGCTCTAGCAGGTGTTATTATAGATGGAGGTTCCGGCATCAATTTGATGCCTGATTTCACTATGAAGAAACTAAGGCTCAATCCCACAAAGGCAGCACCCTTCACAGTCACCTTAGCAGATCAACGTCGGGTTGCACCAGTGGGCATTGTTGAAAAGGTACTTATGATAGTGCAGGGTTGTCATTTTGTTTTAGACTTTGTTGTTATTGCCCTGCCTCAGGAGACCTCATACCCTCTACTCCTGGGAAGGCCTTGGCTAAGGCAAGCAAAGGCTCTACAGGATTGGGGAAAGAACAAGTTATGGATTTCCACATGTACTAACAATCAATTACAGATACATTTGGAAGAAGGATCAGACATCAACAAGGCCACTGGATATGCAATGGAAACTCAGGTAATGCCTTCAGAAGATGATGCCCTATTAAGTTGGATGATGGGAAGTGCAGAATGCTGCACAGTGGAGATACGTGAGGTAAATGAAGATTTTGCAGAAGCAACACAAGGAGGACGGGAAGAGGAAAAAACTGATGTTCTTCACTTGAACAAAATAGAAAAGAGTAAGCAAGGAAGTCAAGCTTATTTTTTGCAGGCACCTCCTGAAGGACAGAAATCTCCAATTGAATCAGATAATCAAAATTCAACACTTAGCGCCACTAAGATGGTATGTAGGGAAAAGACAGGTAAACATGAGGAATCAGATGATTTTATGCTTGCAGGACTAGAAAGAGACAAAGTTGTGCCTGGGGAAGATAAGTGCGACCTTCAAGAACTTCCATTCTCAGATATACCCTTAGGATGGATCAAGGAACAGATTGTGGATCATAAATTGAACTCTGCTCCTGCATACAGTGGAGATGAACTTTCAAATGAGTCCAATTCTGAAAAGTTTGTTCAAGAAGTAAATCTTGGAGATGAAGAGAATCCTGAGATGGTTCACTTGGCTGCTTGGTTATGGCACTATCCGCCTTTATTGCAGAAGGTAACTTCCCTACTTTTTACCTATAAAAGTGTCTTTGCATGGTCCTATAAAGACTTAACAGGGATACCTGAGGAGCTTGGATTACACCGAATACCCTTAGTGGAAGGAGCTTCACCTGCAAGAAGTAGGCCTTACCGACTTAATCCAAAGTATGCAGAGGCAGTAAAGCTAGAAATCACAAAATTGGAAGAGGCAGGTATTATTGTTCCTGTAGAACACTCACGGTGGCTTTCTTCCATGGTCATTGTACCAAAGAAAAACGGCAAAATAAGAGTATGTGTTGATTTTCGTGCCTTGAATAAGGTAACTATTCAAGATGGCTTTCCTCAACCGTTCACAGAGCAGGTGCTTGAAGAAGTAGCTGGAAACTCTTTATATAGTTTTCTTGATGGGTTCAGTGGCTACAATCAGATAGCCATTCATCCTGAAGATAGAGACAAGACGGCTTTTGTTACACCATGGGGCACATATGTTTATACCCGTATGGCCTTTGGCTTGAAGAATGCACCAGCATCCTTCAATAGGACTATGTATCTCATACTAGGGAAATGGTTAACCTCATTTCTGCGCATTTTTATGGATGATTTTTCAGTATTTTCAGGAACAGACAAGAGGGCAATAGTTCAAGATTTCAATAATCATTTGGATAATCTAAAGGAAATCTTTGAGCAGTGTCTCAAAACAGGGTTGAAGTTGAATCCTGCTAAATGTCATTTTTTGGTGACCAAAGGCACTCTCCTGGGCCACATAGTATCAGTTGAAGGGATAACGGTTGATCCGGCAAAGATCACTGCTATCCTTTCCATGCCAATTCCACAAAGCCCAAAGGAAGTGCAAAGTTTTTTAGGCCATGCAGGATATCATAGACGATTTATCAGAATGTATTCAGAAATAGCTAAGCCTTTGTCCAGGCTTACAAGTAAGAATGTCCCTTTCTCATGGACTCCTGAAGCTGAGAAAGCATTTTGCGAATTAAAATTAAGGCTATGTACTGCTCCTCTTTTAACTGTTCCTAATTGGTCATTAGAGTTCCATGTACATAGAGATGCCAGTCTTCATGCAGTTGGAGCAGTCTTGGCTCAACCATCATCACAGAAGATAGACCAACCTATTGTTTATGTTAGCAGATTGCTTACCAAAGCAGAGAGGAACTACAACACTACAGAAAGGGAAGGTTTGGCTATAGTGTTCGCTCTTAAAAAATTCCGGCATTACCTCTTAGGTGTGCATTTTATTGTCATAACTGATCATCAACCTTTGAAGTACCTGATTAATAAGCCCAGAGTAGCTGGAAGGGTTTGGAGATGGTTATTATTATTTCAAGAATTTGATTTCGATATTCACATTAAGCCAGGGAAAGAGCATTATATGGCGGATCAGGTATCAAGAACTGCTCTCAGTGAACAAGCAACAGGTATTGATGATGAATTGGTGGATAGTACTCTTTTTTTGGTTACAATGCAGACTGATTGGTATAATGAAATTCTTGAGTTCCTTTCCATTGGAGAATTTCCCAAAAATCTATCAGCACTAGAAAAGAGGAGCTATGGAGGCGTAGTTTGCGCATCTGTAGTGTATGTTTTTTTTTCGAGCAGCTATGGCGACCTCTCCTCCTTCTCTCTCTTTACGTGCGCATGGAGGCGTTCCCTCCACCTGTATGACGAACGATCTCTCTCTCTCTCTTGCTGTTGCAGAAGCATAAGAAATCTTCTGTTAACACTGGCACACCCGTCGTGATTCGGCCCACCTGTTTTACTGGTCATGGCCACAAACCATGGCTCTTGTCATGTCACGATTTGTGAGTTAGTGAGCAGCATCGGCACAACCTCTCTGTTCGGCTTCGGCAACGACTTAATTGTGTTGACGGAAAGATTGAAGCGTCATGTTGTCTTACGAAAGCGTTAAGCTAAAGAGACCTCTGTTTCCGGCCGAGTGTGCAGACATCAGAGAACGCAGTTGTAGCTTCTTGTATGGTCTGCTTTGACTGCTTGAGTATTCTGATGTGCTGCCACTTTCTTAACGTCGTCATTTTCAACTTCAAATTTCTACCCAGCGATGTCGATTTGGGCTGCTTGTTTTCTGCATTCGATCCATCTACATCGGCTCTCTCGAAGCTCCTCTGGCGCAGCTTCAGCTACGCAGAGTAGTAGCCGCTTTCACTCATATCCTCTTTCTCTGCGGAGTGCATGCATTTAGTGCGAGAGTGCAAACTCTGCAACCCCCGAAAACGAAAGTGACAGATGCATTCTGCAGGCATGAACAAAGTTTGATATTTTTGTCATGCTTGAACATGCCTCGTTCACTAGCGTTCTTCGCCAAGTAACGTAAGATTTCTTGGCTTTCTTGAGATCGCCAAATCTCCATCTGAAGCTGAAGAAGGAGACGAACATTTTGAATACGAGAAGCTTGATCCACGTGATGATGGGAAAGGTGACGGCAAGGTAGGTCTCATGGGTCCACGATTTGTTGGCATTTAAGAGGAGCACGCCAATGACGCCATTACTCACAAGGGGGATTCGGTGCAGCAGCCTGGCACATGCGTTCTTGAGTTTTTTTGCGCCCTTTCGTTTCCCCATTAGTTGCGTCTGCTGCGAGCTTTATGTTACTTTTTCCATATAAGTGATCTGCGTTGCTTCTCTGACCGCATGTTTTATTCTTTTTGCGCTGAATACTTTAAAGGGTTTCTTGAACTGATGCACCTCTGCATGCAACTCTATGGCAAGACGTAGTCAGTTGCTGATTATGATTACTGTGCTCGACACTTTGCAATAGATCAATCACGCGGCATTTCTAGTGCCGGCATTCGGACTGTTCTTTTACTCTGATGATAGTGTGCAGCACGTAATCTTGCGTAATATTGAATGCACTAGAGCAATGAAAAGAATTGAAAGGAATCCCAACAAATGAATGAGCTTGGAGATATTGCAGTCCTTCATCCTAATTTTGCCCCATATCGAAACCTGTACTTAAAGCTGTTCGTGAGAGCTGCAGAGGAGAGCCAGTGGATGTTGACGCGTTATCAGCTTTCCTGTCAAGCAATAGCAATGCAAAACTGGAGCTAGCCACAAATTGCCGTCTCATTCCTTGTACGGGAATTCATGCAGGCAGAAGTTCGTATTGAAGAGATGCTGCACCAAATTAAAGTGAGCAGTGCCGATTCTGAACCCGTCCGGTAGTTGTCCGGTGACCAGCTGCGCGTACATGATCCCTTCCAGTCACAACAGTGTTATCGCTTCAATATTCCCACTACACTCCGATTTTTATTACGGTGCGATTTCGGTGGTATTTAGGTACTATTTCGGTGGTATTTCGGTGCGATTTCGGTGGTATTTAGGCACTATTTCGGTGGTATTATTTCGGTGTGAAAACGGTGTGATTACGGTTTGATTACGGTGCGATTTAGGTGCTATTTCCGTGTTATTTCCGTGCTATTACGGTGCTATTACGGCGCGATTACGGTGCTATTACGGTGTGTCTATTGTCTATTGTCCAGTGCATCATTTGTGATCCGTTTATACTTCTTGCACCTTCAGGAAGCCGTTAAACTCATGGTATATATTTACATTGTGGGCATTTACCTCCTTGATTTGGCCATACTATATGCTGACGATGCTTTCTCTCCTTTATCACTCATTCACAAAACATGGCCTTGCTTGGAGCCTTTAAAATTGGAGCAATGTAGAAACACGGAAATAGAGCACATAATCAAAAGTTTGGAGACATTGATTTTTCCACATTTTATACATGCGAACTTAGGATGTCTCCCTTGATGGTATGGTATAAATGAGCTACACCGGCATTTCACTTGTATGCATATAGGAAGGGCAAGATCATGGGTTATGTGAATGGTATTTGTGAACCTTGGATTAAGTTCCAGGCACTTCACTTTGCCTCTCACATTGCTCATGATTTTGGAATTATTATGAGCCTTACTTGCATTCCATACCATGGTCTAACCATGCACTTTGGTTTGCAAGTATTGTTCATAAGGGTAGAGCATAATTGTGTGAGCACATACAACTTTGGATTGAGAGGTTGCTATGACATTGGATTATTCTATTCCAAGAACGGTGCTACCACTCTGGCATTAGAAAATGTACATGAGGACTGTATATGGGTTGGGTTTTCATCTTTAGACTTTGTTTGGATATGTTGTGACCTTGATGTGAGGACTTGACTTGATGGAACCGGTGTCTGAATTATGGAAACTCTATCACATGAAAATTTGTATCCTAGGCTTGTTGCATGATATATGGTTAGTTTGAATGAGGTAGTATGATGTGAGTGCGAGGTAGCGTTAAGTCGGCAGAAGCACTCTTTTGTGTTCTTTTTCGGTAATGAGCGAGTGTGAGGTAGCGTTAAGTCGGCATAAACACTCCATGTAGATAGTGAATGTGAGGGAGCGTTGATTCGGCAGAAGCATTCACTGATTTTCTTTTTTTTATGTTCTGAGTGATGGATGATGACAGATATGGGATACATACCTTCATATGTGGAGATTCGTGGATTGAAACACTCTTCAAGAGTGATGTATTTCTTTGGTTGTATAAAGGTTCCCAGCCTTTAAATGGTTCCCATGTAATTTTCATCTTGTTGAGGAGGTGGATAGCCCAGGCAAAAGGACATTACCAACAGTATTGCACTTGCGGGTTCGAGTCCACCGTGCGTGCCAGTGTTAAAGGCACAATTTTGTACTAAGGTTCAATTGAAGGGTTGAGAAAAGACCGAGTGGGAAGAGACTTTTAAGGACACATCTTGTTGTATATATATGGCATTTTGGTTAATGAAAAAAGGGGAGGAGGAGACACTCTCAGATTTTCGTCGACACTCTTTGACACACTCTCTATCTATTTTGTTCGTCGCTTGAAATGGCATCCGATGTTTTTATAAGCTCCTTGTCTTCTTGTTCTTTGGCTTTTTAGGACCTTTAGGTTTTTCTTTTTTCAGTTTGCGCATCTGTAGTGTATGTTTTTTTTTCGAGCAGCTATGGCGACCTCTCCTCCTTCCTCTTACGCTGTTGAACACCATGTCTGTAGGTTTGCGTTCGCGTTTCTTTGTAACTATGATGACGATTCTCTCCTTTCTCCCCTCCTCCACTGTTGCAGAGAGAGCAAAACTCTCTGTTAACACTTTTTAAGTCCAAATCTTACTCACTCATAGAGGGAAATTTATATAAATATTGTCATGACGGTATCTTGAGAAAGTGTGTTTTTCCAGAAGAAGTAAACTTTTTGCTTGAAGCAGCACACAACGAAGGGCATATGAAGGGAGAAGAGTTGGCTCACAAGATTATCCACCGAGGATTATGGTGGCCTCAGATATACAAAGATGCAATCAAATTTGCCAAGGGGTGCGATATCTGTCAGAGATGTGCTCCTAAGCCAAACAAGATGAGTTTCCAGCCATTAGTCATCTCCACAGGATGGCTACCCTTTGAACGATGAGGACTTGACTTTATTGGTCCGATCAGTCCAATGGGTCAACCTGGAAGAAAGAGATATATTCTTATGGCCACGTGTTATGCAACTAAGTGGGTGGAAGCTAAAGCCACTACAGATTGCTCGACCTTGACAGTGGCTAAATTTTTGTTTAAACGTATTTTTGCCAGATTCGGGTGTCCAATTGAAGTCACTAGTGACAGGGGCACTCACTTTGTGAATCAGTTGCTCCAAGTCATCTTTGACAGGTATAAAATCTTTCACAGGAAGTCATGTGCTTACTATCCCAGAGCGAATGGCCAAGCGGAAAGTTCTAACAAAATTTTGATTGGGCTCTTACGCAAATTATCCTTTGAGCATCAAATTTCTTGGCCACAGGCACTGATAGGTGCAATGTGGGCCTTTCGAACTACTAGAAGGGGAACCACTGGCGAAAGCCCATTCCGCCTAGTCTATGGTAAAGAAGCATTGGCACCTTTCGAATTTATCATCAGGAAGGAAATTGGAGCCAGAACCATGGGTATTGAGCCTCCAATCAGAAGACTTGTGGCATTGGAAGAATATAGGGAAGCAGCAATGAAGAAACTACAGATAAAGCAAGAGGAACGCAAATGGATGCATGACAGGTATTTAAGGACTAATGAGGTACAGGAGGGATCTTTGGTCCTGGTGCATCAAATCCCGTCGCCATTCACCAAACTGGCACCTAAATGGATAGGGCCATATAAGGTCATCAAAGTATTGCCACACGGTGCATTGCAACTGGAGGATCTGCAAGGCAACTGGTTGCCCTTGGTTAACATCTCCAGGGTGAAAAGTTATTTGAATTGATGCAAGCAGATGGAAATTTATTCCCTGTAAATACCATTGTTGGCTTCTCAGTGAAGGGCTATGAGCACTATAGTGTAAAAGGGTAGCTTGGATTCTTCTTCTTATCCGTGAGTCAGTGTGGTTGATTGCGCTCTATTCTCTTGAGGAGATCCTACCACTTGTATTGTTCTGATTTAGTCTACATATCAGTGGTCCTTATGCGGATAGGAGAAACTTTTGTATTAGTGTGTTTGCTATTCAGGGGATCTGTCAGCCCTTAACTTGTGGCTTGTTAGACCTAAGTTTACACTTGTGAGCATCATATATCAATTGCCCAACTTTGTAATCATCTGGTTTGAATCAGGCACAGTGCAGTCTTCATTTGTTATTGGTTGTCCATAATTGTGAAGCATTTACCATTCTGTAAAAATTCTCGTTGTCAGCCTGCTCACAGAAATGTTAAAGGGTATACTTCCCTAAAGAGAACCCCCCTTGAGTAGGTGACATACTGGACGTGTTAATCTCCATTTTTCTACTTTTGTTAAACGCGGACACCCTAGTACCTCCTCTACAAATTTATACAATGGTATACGCTCAACCAACATTTACTTGATCTTTCACTCCTCTAGAGAACTACTTTGTCCTAATGAGCTTGGAAATCCTACATAGGGTGTAGGAGATAGTTTTCCATTTACTTATGATCAACTATTCTTTGATTGGACCAAATCAAACTCAAAATGTAAAATACCAACTTTTGATACGTTTTTCAAAAGACGATAGTTAAAAGTTATTGGTAAATTTCAATCTCATGAGTGATTCCTAACTTGTCTTTTCTAGAGTGTACTGGATGCTAGAAAGTCATTAGAGTTATGCTAGCTAACTTGAAGCAAACTCAAATGAATAAGTCAACTAATACTTATTAGCATTTGAAGATTGGAAGGGGTGTTTGTATAGAACATCTATCTGGGATGTTTAATTTGGTTATCTTGTTCCAATTGGCTAACCTTAGAATTTCATGAAAAGAATTAGATACCATATCTAAGTCAAATCCAAAAGATTCAGAAAGCAAAAAGAAAAGAATTAGAACTTTGTACAAGTAGTTCAAACTTCTAAGATTGTTGTTGTGAGTTAAACTCTAGATGACTCAAGACTTCAACTTCTCAAAGATATATTTCAACAAATTATTGAAGCATTTTCCTATCTTCAAGAGAAATAAACTTGATTCTCAAAAAGATTCAGAGAAAATCTAAAACATCATCCAATCACAAGATACTAGCATGTCAACCCTCTAAGGTTCTATTGATGCATTTTTTACTCAAATAATGCTTCACTTGAGACTACATTCATGCCTATATTCAATCTTTATGACTATTTATTGGGAATGCAATTCTTGTGCATTGCTTTATGTCTAAAAATTGAGCTCACCATGTTACACTAAGAACTTGCTGCTTGGCATAGTTCCTCTATTCCTAAGGTGAAAGGATCATTTCAATGTCAAATTACTTCTTCACATATTTAGTAAATATTTCTAAATCAAATTTAACACTTTATCTTGAAGTGTTCCATAAAATACGAATAAATCTTTTCCCTATTTGAAAAAGAAGATCTTGGAAGTTACTTAGTTTATCTTGAAGTATCATGAGATCATGGTTTTATCCTCCTTCAATTTTAAACTTCTTCTATGAAGTTTTAATTCCCTTGAGGATCAAACCTAACTTCAAGATTGATTGTAGAACTCAAAGATAATTATCATCCCATAATCGGATGTCCCACACCATCTATCCTACATCAATATGAGTATAAAATCTGGTATCGCATACCACCCTATTTTACATTCACATTAATGTGTGGATGATACTTATCCTAAGGCCTAAACATATGTTCATAGAGTGCCTTTTCACTTCGATTCTTTGAATGAATTTTGAAGTTTTAGGCATTACCTCTTATTAGAATGTCTAGATTTTGATTCTTTCACATGATCGTTTCAAAATCTTATGCTTTTACTTTGGAAACTTGAAAACCTTTGGATCAAGAATCTATCTTTCTTTGCTAGGGTTCTCAAAGGAAAATTGGTTATATTTCCCAGTTCTTGAATTGCGTGAATTCAAGTCTGATTGGTTATACATAACCAATTTGTAGTGACAAGAGCATTTCACTTCTTGTCTTTAGATTCCTTTCTTAGTGAAGCTCAAAGTAGCTACCCAACTAAGGACTTTAAAGGAATCTCTATGATTTTTACCTTCCATAGAATTAATTACCATCACCATGATTGTTGCAATCGGATGAGCAAATGGATAGCCCAGATGGTTGAATGTGTAGCCACACAAGTTCAAAACATGATCTAGAAAATCATGAGATCGAAATTTGTGCCCTATCAATTATGAATAGGATGTAGAATTATATTCTAGAGGCATCACTATTAGGTAGTAGGAAAGAGTCCAACATCTCTTACCTCCCCTACTCTCTTCTCAATTAGCTCATGGTTTTCTTGTCACAAGTCCTCAAAGTAGAATAAACTCATAAGGCAGCATGGATATCTTCAATGCCTCTAAAATGTGAGGTGAATGGTTCAAACCTTATAAACAATAGGCATGATTCCTTTGGAATAGATCTCTCTTTTTCTTTCAAAATTTGAATGGAGAAAGAGAGGAATGCCCATCGTCGCCTGATGGAATTAGAACACACACACACACACACACACACACACACACACACACACACACACACATATATATATATATATATATATATATATATATATATATATATATATATATATATATATATAGAGAGAGAGAGAGAGAGAGAGAGAGAGAGAGAGAGAGAGAGAGAGAGAGAGAGAGAGAGAGAGAGAGAGAGAGAGAGAGAGAGAGAGAGAGAGAGAGAGAGAGAGAGAGAGAGAGAGAGAGAGAGAGAGAGAGAGAGAGAGAGAGAGAGAGAGAGAGAGAGAGAGAGAGAGAGAGAGAGAGAGAGAGAGAGAGAGAGGGAGGGAGGGAGGGAGGGAGGGAGGGAGGGAGGGAGGGAGGGAGGGAGGGAGGGAGGGAGGGAGGGAGGGAGGGAGAGAGAGAGAGAGGGAGGGAGGGAGGGAGGGAGAGAGAGAGAGAGAAGAATGTCCACATAGAGAAAAATGATGGGAAAAATAATTTTCTTCAAGGAAAATACCACAAATGCTCAACATTGTGGAAAATGCCCATAAACCCACGAAGTTGTCCATGGGAGTTGTTAGCCCCAAAAATGGTGGATTTTTATGCACTAATGCGGTTCTATTTAGCAGGAAATACGTTTGATTTCAGGTACTTGGAGAGTCAAACAATTGGTTGATAGGAGGTATTTGACGACTACATAGCACTTTCTTGGTTCAAGAGGAATGCCGTCAACATTTGGATTTCAGCCATAAAAAATATTAAGCTTCAGGACGATCTTGGAGTAGGAAATCCATGATGACATAGTGGGAGTCTGATTGGTCTCAGGGTTTGGTATTATGTTTCGGGTTGAGCAAAGCATGTGGATCATGCGGTTTTTGTTGAGTTTTGTTGCAGATGACCTAGTGAGGATTGGACTTAAAATGGAGTCTCAATTTTGATTTTAGCCACGCTTGCTTCTGGAGGTGGTCTTGCTGGGCATGTGGTTAAATTTATACAGGACTTGTTTTGTATCAAAAGATGAAGAGGATTCGGTCGAATAGTACTTCTCGTGACTTGAGAAAGCTTCTATGATTTCCTTGGATGGATAAATTCCAGCAATCCTTAGCTCCTCTTGCAAAAGGTGAATGCCTAGATGTGTCATTGGAAGCCATTTATGCCACTTTGACAGCTATCGACACCACCGTCGTGGCCATCACACTCTTTCAGTTATTGAGGCTTTTTGTGAGGTGTGACAATTGGATTTGGAATCGGCAGAAGGTTTTCCTTTGTCTGATGGGCACATGAAAGCACGCTTAGATCCTTTGAACCTTGATGAAAGACAGGTTCCAGTGGACCTGGATCCAGGTCCCTATGGTTTCACCAAGGAAGATCTTGATCGGGAGTTTTTCTTGGGTGTGTGGCGTATGTCGGGCTTTCTATCTGAAAATCGTCCTGTTCAGACCTTGCGAGCCATCATAGATCGACTTGAACGGGCTTATTGTGGGACAATGGGCTATGAATACATGCATATATCCGATCGGGACAAGTGTAATTGGCTGCGGGAGAAAATTGAAACCCAGGCACCTCGCAAGTATAGCGCTCAACGTCGAACATTGATATTAGATCGCCTCATCTGGGGTACTCTTTTCGAGAATTTTTTTTGGCTAATAAGTGGGCAGCTGCAAAAAGGTTTGGCCTCGAGGGGTAGTTGTAACAGCTCTGACGAGCAAACAGAAAAAAGGGGGGGCTCTGACAAGATGGACACTTTTCTGTTACATACGACGAGGGCGGCAGGCATTGAAGAGGAGATGGGGGACTGAAGCGGGAGATTGGCAAGTTCGCCGTGTGGAGTGTGAGCTCGGCCAAGCCTGGCAATGGCATCGACCTTCTGCGCGACTCTAACCTGGAGACCTACTGACAGTTGTTTTGGGAAGATGAAAAGCTCATGGTTCATGGTCTTGAGGCTGAAGATGGTTTCTGTAGTCAGGATCTTGAAGTGACAGCCAGGCCTGGTGGTTGGAGAGCATGCCGATTTATATTAGGTTATTGTTTCTCTTCATTTATTCCAATTTCAATAGGGTTACGGACTTGCTTGCTTCTGTTTATTTCACTTCCACAAAATGATTCATTATTATGACTTATGGACAAAGTTACTCTGTTCTTTGGAAAAAAGGGTGTAAAAGAGCATTTACTGGTCAGAGAATGAACTGATACAGTTTCTTGCAAAGCCATGCATATTATGCATTATGTCTACCAAAGGGGGCGGATTTCAGACATAATATCAAGAAACCATTTTGATTCCTTCAATCACATGGGAATCGGGATACTGAATGTTTATATGATTTGCATCAAGTGGGAAATCGACTAGAAAGGATGGTGTGTCCACATGCAACTATTAATGCTCATGTTGTGTTAGATGATGTGTGGCAACTTCTGTGCCGCATGATATTATTAAAGGCGATTTTGCTAGTTACCAATATTCTTATGGGTCACATCTTGTTGGATCCATAGCATGCATTTTGCCATACTCTCACATTGAGCATTCAAGGAGTCAAGGTTTTTGACGAAGGAGTGGAGAGGTTCGCATACGAGGGAGTGACATGGCCATCTGAACATGGTTTAGGTATTGATCATTTGGCTCCTGAGATACACCAGAGATAAAGTTGAGACCTCCGATGGTTCTTGCGGCAACGTGATGTGATAGGAGATGCGGTATACCATATATTTATGTTGGATACACACGAGTCACTTCGCGAGAAGATTGAGTTCTACAGGGAGCATTTTGTGCATATTTCAGAGTTGCAAATTACTGTTCAGCCAGGCATTTACCGCAAAACCTTTGAACGTGTGGATTGATCGTGTGCTCATTTGCTTTGAATGAGTTGGGCGACGATATTTGATGTTATCTCTCTCCTTCCCCGTCAGCGCATGCATACGCTCAGAAGATTTCTTGTTTTATTGCTCTTCATATATACTATTGAATGCGAATCTCCTTCCTGCGGGGTAAGTCAATAGATCAGAAACTTATATGAGGCCTAAACTTCAGTTTTTTTCTCTCTGAGCCCTTTTGTACATATGCAACACAGTTGTTTTAGTGCCCTTTCTCTTCCAATATTAACGTATCAGCGTCTGTAAGAAAAATCAGCCACAATAAGTTTTGCGAGCCCATATTAGACATATCAGAGCATACTTATAGCGCACAAGAGGTTTATTAGAAGAACCAACAATGTCTTCAAGGAGCTACTCCAATCTTTTGGAGCTCACATCGGATTTTCCTGCGGCATTAGAAGCTTTGTTCAATTTGGTGCGTTTGCCGGGAACATATGGTCTAGTGCATAGCCATAAGAAGAATCCATTGTGACATAATTGTGGGCTTTAGGTGATCTAAGTAAACCGATTCCGAGGGGTTTGAACAAAATAAAGTATCGTAAAACCACTTTTTCCTTGGGCATAAGAGCGTAACATTTTGGTGCGTCTGCCGGGAACATATGAGCTAGTGCATTGACATAGGAAGAACTCCTCGAGAGGTGATTGTGGGCTCTAGGTAATCCAATTGGACTGATTCCGAGGGATTTAAACCAAACTAAGCCTCGTATAATCACCTTTTCCGTGGGCTTTAGGACCATTTCATTTTGGTGCGTTTGCCGGGATTAGCTTGGTACGTCTCTATAAGAGAGTGCCATAGGTTCGCCTAGCGCCACAGGTTGGCCGAGCTTGCGGACCCCGCGATCTAGTACATGAGCGAGGGGAGCTCATCGTCAGGAGCAACACAAACTCAAAGAGAGGAACGCGCTCAGAGAAGAGCCCTTGAAAGAGAAAGGAGAAGGTGGGAACCGCTAGGTGAGTGGACCTCGATCAGCTCAAAGAAATCAGTCAGAAACGTGTACTCTCGTAGGAGAGTCGCAAGTCAAGTACGGAAGTTTGAAGGAGGGATCCTGAGGCCACGTGCATTAAATTTCTGGGATCGAAGTGATATCGACATCACACCTCTGTTCGAAATGGCTCAGCGGATTTCGGTTCACTTGGGGGACTTCACCAAGTTTTCAGGTACTTGGGACGAAGATCCGGATAGCTTTATACAGTTGTTTGAGGTCACCTGTGAGGCCAATGATGTAGTTGACCAGGATCAAAGGTTGAGAATTTTTCCGGCTATTCTCCGTGATGAAGCAGCCAATTGGTATGGGAATCTGACACCACAAGAACGTGGAACTTATGAGATGCTTAAGGAAGCCTTCTTGGCAAAGTTTCGACGACAAGGCTTCCAAGACAGATTGGCCCAACAAATGGATTATTTGCGACAAGGAGTAAACGAGAGCATCGATAACTACATTCAGAGAATGGAAACATTAGTAAGAAAGATGGGCGTGAATGCCCCGAATGATGGGACATTGACAAGACCGGCAACTTTAATGGATGCTAAGGAACAAGAGAGGCTTTGGGAGGAAGTACAATTATGTCAACAAAGAAAGATGGAGCTCTTATACGAGCCTATGGGAGGCCCAGGGAGCATACCGATGAAAGATCCGGGCCAAGGAAGTCCCGCATTGACGACTCCAGCTTTTGTAGCTGCCACTAGCACACCAGTCGAGGTAAAGCCTGCGCTAACCGAAGAACGAATATTAGAGTTGGTCACGCAAGCTATAAAAGCTGCCACGATAACTCAAGAGACGTACACAGTAAAACCAGAGGTCACAACAAACCCGAATCAAGTGTTTCGATCAAATACATGGTGTGGAAAGTGCCATGGTTACAGCCATTTGGCTTCAGAATGCCCCACAGTCTCGAGAGTATTCACAGATAGGTCGCCACCTAGGATGCGTTGTACTTTTTGTGGAAGAACAAATCACACAGAGGACCGATGTTACAACAAGAGAGCCTATGAAGAGAGGACCATGAAATCAGGAGATACAAGAGAAAGACCTTACACGGGATTGCCCGCTCAAAGTGTACCACCGACATCTCGTTGGGAAAACAGACCGACTTATGGATATGGTACTCAGGGTCAAGGAGGAGACTATCCAAGAGGAGCCACGCGTGATCAAAGAAGAGATGGTCCAATCCAGTGCTGGAGATGTCATGGCTTTGGCCATACTCAATCTAGATGTCCAAACGAAAAGAAGCCAATCGATTATACCCCACTATGTAGGTACTGTAGTGGGGAGGGCCACTTTGATGAGGATTGTCCAAAACGAAGAGCTGCCGCCGGCAAGGAAAAAGGACCAGTAGGGTCCTCGAATTATGTTGATACTCAGATGCATCCCACATCGAGAGCTCAAGAGCACGTTCCTACGATCGGAGTAGTGTTCAAGACGCCGAACCCTCAAGAAGGCTCTAGCTCGTCAATGCACTTTGTGGATGCTTACGAGGCCAAGAAACCACACAAAGATCCAACTGTGGCAGTAGTCACAAGGACTCAAGAGTACTCGAAGAAGAATCCAGGAGGCGAAGGTGAAGAAGGGAGTCAAGAGAGGATAGAGGAACACGAAGAGGTAGAGGATCAAGTTAGAGGACTTGTTGAGCAGCAAGAGTTTGAGGATGGGGAAGAGGTTGAGATCCTTCCACCAGTGACCAAGGAGTTTGTGCCGGGCATAGCACCATTCCCTGAAAGATTGAAAGCTCCTAAGATTAGAAAGGAAAGACAAAGTTTGGAAGAAGTAGATATTGTAAAGTTGCTCGCTGATACGGAAGTCACGCTGGACATTGGCACATTGCTAAAATGTTCGCTTGTTTATAGGAAACAATTCTACAACGAATATATTAAGAAGCCGAGGAAAGCTCGAGATAAAAATAGACAAGATAAGAATGTCCAAGGAATCATTCAAAGTATTACGACACAAATTGATTCGAATGCTCCAGCTGTGACGGTCGAAATTAAAGGATATGCAGTCCCTGGTGCTCAGTTAGATAGTGGAGCCGCAGTCAACCTTATGACTGAGTTCATGATGAAAGCTTTGGGCCTTAACCACATGGAAGAAACGCCGATGTCTTTGAGGATGGCAGATCAAACACAAGTGAAGCCTGCGGGTCTTTTGAAGAATGTAAGCACAGTTGTGGGCGGTCTAGAGTTTAAAGTCGATTATCTGATAGTAAGATCAAGGACCTCGGAGGCTACCTTCTCGATCCTACTTGGACGGCCATGGTTGGTGCAAGCCGAATGTGTGCATGACTGGCGCACAAGTTTTATTTCGATAGGGCCAAAGTCTGATTGGATTCAAATACAAGTATCCCCACCCCCGAGCAACAAGAAGAAGACAATAATAGTCGATGAGATGGAAAAGAAAGAAAAGGAGAAAGCAAGGCACGAGAGTGCACGAGCTAGGTTTTCTTTGAACACGGACACCTACAAGAATCTGCTTCAAGATGGGTTCAACTTGCAGCTCTTTAAGAATCAAGACACGAAGATGGGAGAGTATCAAAATCCATTGCTATATAACGACGATTCGGATCAAGAGTTGCTGGGATGGTTGACACATACAAGTAAATTTGATTGCTACATGTTGAGTATAGACACAAGTAAAAACAAAGCTACTCAATCCCTGGAGAAGGGAACTTCAAGAGAAGAGCTGAAACTGGAGTTAGCTCCGACAATGGAAGTGCAACAGTTGAGGGAAAGAGTTAGAATGCTAGAAGCAGAGATTCTAAAGAGAAGTCGAGAATCGGAAAAAGAAGCGAAGAGTAAGACTAAAGTGTCGGAAGCCATTGCAAAAGCTGAATTGAAGAAACTAGGTTCAATTGAAAGAGAACAAGACAATGATTTACTGGCCAACCACGCACGCGTGATCGGAGAGCACATTCCAATCACAGTGTCATCGAGAAATAAGGATTATTCGCGAGAAGCTCAGTTGGAAAAATGGGAAGTCTTTCCAGAAAAGTTCTTGAGTGTAGGGTCAGAGCTACCAGATGGAGTACGAGACTGCATTAAAACGACACTCAAAAATTTTAGCGAGGCCTTTGCATGGTCGTACAGTGATCTGAGAGGAATTGATCCCCAAATCTGCCAACATTATATAGACTTGGAAGAAGGCACACGACCGATATGTCAACGACTCAAGCGAACGAATCCAGTCTATTCGGAATTGATCAAGCTGGAATTGACCAAATTATTGGAGGTAGGATTCATATATCCCATCGCATCCAGCGAATGGGTATCGCCAATTGTAGTTGTTCCGAAGAAAAATAAGAAAATCCGTATTTGCATAGATTATCGAAAGTTGAACGAGCGCACAAAGAAGGATCATTTCCCCTTGCCATTCACTGATCAAATATTGGACAGAGTGGCTGGCCATAAGTTGTACTCATTTTTGGATGGTTTCAGTGGGTACAACCAAATCCAAATCCATGAAGAGGATCAATCAAAAACTACTTTCACGACAGAATGGGGTACGTATGCATATCGGGTGATGCCATTTGGATTATGTAATGCACCGGCCACATTCCAGAGAGCAATGATAGCTGCATATCAAGACTACTTGCAGGATTGGATGGAGATATTTCTTGATGACTTTGCAATCAGAGGCGACGATGAGAACATGATGGAGAGGATCGAAGCAATTTTAAGAAGAAGCATCGAAAAAGGCATCGCATTGAATCCTGAAAAGTGTACATTTGGAGTACGAAGAGGATTGCTTTTGGGTCATGTCATTTCCGAAAAAGGGATTGCGGTTGACGAGGATAAAGTGGAAAAGATTGGACAACTTCCACCTCCGCAAAATTTGCGACAACTCAGAGGATTTTTGGGCCATGCAAATTATTATCGACGTTTTATATTAAATTTTGCATCTATAGCGGCACCACTGACGACTCTTTTGAGGAAGGACCAACAATACCAGTGGACTAGAGAGTGTCAAGTTGCATTCGACTCGATCAAAGAGAGGTTAATAAATGCACCGATTTTGGTAGCACCTGACTGGACGAAGGAATTTCATGTACATACCAACGCTTCTCATACTGCGGTTGGAGCAGTACTATGCCAAGCCGATGAAAAGAAGATGGACCATCCTATTTACTATGCGAGTCGCAATTTGAATAGCACTGAGAAGAACTACACGACTACGGAGAAGGAATGTCTCTCGATGATCTTTGCGGTGAACAAATATCGGCATTACTTGATGGGAAAGCATTTCACTTTTTATGTGGATCATGAAGCCCTTAAATACATCATTAATAAACCAGAGTTATCAGGGCGATTGATGAGATGGATGCTACTTCTCCAAGAATTTCAGTTCACAGTAGTAACCAGACCAGGTAAAGCACATATATTGGCTGACCATTTATCTCGAATTGTTAATGAGGAGCCAATCTCTGGTGTGCCCGACGATGCTCCTGATGGGTATCTATTCCAGGTGGAAGCTAAAATACCTTGGTATGCCGATTTGGTGAATTTCTTGTGCACTACTAATTATCCGCCAGGAGCAAGCAAGAGAGAGAAGCAAAAACTGTTAGCATTGGCGAAGCACCATAGCATCATTGGGGGGCAACTATATCGATATTTTGTTCATGAGAGCATTTACCGGAGGTGTCTCGAGGAAGAAGAGGCAAATCTAGTGTTGAGGGCTTTGCATGACGAACCTTGCGGTGGACATTTTGCTGGTGAATTGACAGCAAGAAAGATTTTATTAGCAGGGTATTGGTGGCCAACATTGTTCAAAGACTCTTATGCATACTGTAAGAAGTGTGACAAATGCCAACGAATGGGAAAACCCACATTATCACATGCTGCTCCTCTTACGCCGGTGTTGGCTCTTAAGCCGTTTGAGAAATGGGGAATTGATTTTGTGGGGCCTATTGATCCTCCCTCACGACGAAGATCCAATAGGTATATCTTGGTCTGTACTGATTATGTTACCAAGTGGGTGGAAGCCAAAGCTCTGAAGACTGACCGAGCTATTGATGTTGCTAAATTTTTGTATGAACAAATTATCACTCGATTCGGATGCCCATTGGAGATAGTGAGTGATAGAGGAACACATTTTGTCAACGAACTGATCGAAGAATTAATGGAATTATATAAGATCAAACATAGAAAAAGCACTCCATATTATCCGAGGGCAAATGGACAAGTGGAGGTCACCAACAAAATCCTTGAACAGATTCTAACAAAAACAGTAGCTGTGCATAGGAGAGACTGGGATGAGAGACTTTTGGAAGCTTTATGGGCATATCGAACATCCTATCGAGTGACAACTAAGAGCACTCCGTTCTCTCTAGTATATGGCGAGGAAGCCATTTTCCCCATCGAAAAAGAAGTTCCCACATTAAGAGTGGCCATCGAAGCCAGATTGGGCGAGGAAGAGTCATTAAAGGAGAGGTACTTACAACTGGTCAAGCTGGAAGAAAAGAGACTTATTGCACAACAAAGTTTGGAAGCTATTCAGAAGAGACGTAAAGAGAGGCATGACAAAAATCTCAAAACCTATGTGATTCAAGAAGGGGATTTGGTGCTAGTTTACGATAGTAAATATTATAAATTCCCGGGGAAGTTACAGACAAGATGGGCAGGACCGTTTAAGGTGGTGGAACTCAATTCCAATGGTTCTATGCAAATTCAAGATTTAGGAGAAGAATATGCTCCCGTGAAGGTTAACGCGCTTCGAGTTAAACCATATTTCAAGTGATATTAGGACGGGAGAAACCAGACGAGACCCAAACGAAATGACGAAGTAGACTACTTGTACATACATGTATAGTATTATATATATATGCGCATATGTAATCTATGATTTGTGTGTCATGAACATTCTTCCTTGTTAGCTCAAGAATTTTGGACTTCTAATAATTTTTGTGTTATGCAGAGACTGTTAAGAGCTAAGTAACAAAATGGCAGACCAAATCACGCAACTCTACTTGTACGAGCTAAGGATATATTTCTCGGACCAAACGTTCGCTCGCATGGACATAGATGTCGACGACTTTGAGACGGAATACGATGTTGAGGAAGCGCATTGGCTGGTATGCTTTATAAACCAGGATTTGGGTGTTGCATTTTACATTGAGTGTTTTGAGGAGTACCTAGCTCGACATGTAGGGTGGGCGGGAGATCGATACTACTATTTTGATCCTTCTAGGGAAATGCCTAACGAGGAAAATGATATCACATGGGCTTGGGCAGATGTGCTAACGCTAGGAAGTGATGACGGAGCTCCCGAAGTTGAGCCTGACTCACCTTAGAGAAGTTGTCGGGATTCGAGTACGATGTGAGACTACATAAGACATTTCGGGGACTCACATTCTAGGACACCTAAAGATAGGTATACGAGGGACTAAGGCATAGCTGGCTGTAGTTACCAAGTGAAAAGTCAAATCAATGAATACATATGTAGTGTCTGTAATTGAGAGAATGGAGTGAAGAGGTGGTTGATCTGTCAAAGGTTAGTGTGTATATGTTTTGCATGCATGTGTGGGAAAAGTGGGAAAAGTCCCTTTCTTTCTCTCCCTAATTCTTAGGACTTGGGTGAACTAATTAACTATGAAAAAAAAAACGAAAAGAAAAGAAAAGAAAAAGAAAGTGTGTTGTGTGATCGTACCAATGCGCTATGGTGGGCTAGTAGGTGGGTGGATTTATCCTCGCCGGGTGGTTGGGACCACGAACCGCAGCTAGTTTCGCCATAGGCTTGGAAGTATGTAATTGTGTCTTAGCTACGCGCCATAACGGGTTGGTAGGCAGGTGGAGCCATCATGGCTGGGTAGTCACGACCACGAGCCGCATCCAGCTTCGTTATGGGCTAACTGATATATGTTATGTGTGATCATTTTGTGTTTGTGTGTTGTGCGCTGCATTGCGTTGGTAGATGGGTGGAATCAACCTGATCGGGTGGTCAGGTCCACGAATCGCATCCAGTGTCAATGTAGGCCAACGTGTGATTAAAATAAAATTTTCATATGAAGTTATTCCCCACTCCTGAGGGGGAGAGAGAGAGAGGAGAGGGCGATGATCGCCTGGAAGGGAACGTTATCTTCTTGTATGATTGGTATGTGTTGGCTTGTGACAGATCAGGTCACTTTGAATCAACATTCTTGAAGGCACCGAGACTCTATATGTACTCATGGATGAGGCTTTAGCGAGGTAATGCAACGGTCTTGCTTTACACTTGTGTGCTCTATCTAAGGGTTTTTCTAGTATGCGGGACACTCTAGGTTTTTTATGTAGGTTTTGATTTGTACTCGAGTCTCGATGATTTTTGTAGGACGACGATGGAGATTCTTCGGGAATGTCTAGTCATGGAATGATTGTACATAGCGAATAATAGATGCAATAATGGAGTGTGCATTTTGGGTAATTTTTGCATCTCCGATTGGATTCATTTCAGTTGTTGTTGTTCATTTCGGTATTTTCTTTTCTGTTTTTCACAATGGTAGTTGCATGGGTTATTTTGGTTGAGACCATTTTCATAATGGAATGTATGAGCAAATTGATGCATGGCTGAAATGGGATTGCGTGTATGTGCATGTTCTTGAATCATTTTGGAAGTGATTGATTTGTATGTATTCATGAGTGATTTTTAGCACTAATAGCTTCGATGAGTGCAGGTTCAGTGGAAGTGGCGGCACGATGGAAAGGTATGTGAACTAATTGAACATTGACAAGTTCATGGTTGTTTGAAATTTATTGCAGCAATAGTGGCTCGTCGAGGACGACTTCGCAAATAAGAAGAGGGAAGTATGTTAGCCCCAAAAATGGTGGATTTTTATGCACTAATGCGGTTCTATTTAACAGGAAATACGTTTGATTTCAGGTACTTGGAGAGTCAAACAATTGGTTGATAGGAGGTATTTGAGGACTACATAGCACTTTCTTGGTTCAAGAGGAATGCCGTCAACATTTGGATTTCAGCCATAAAAAATATTAAGCTTCAGGATGATCTTGGAGTAGGAAATCCATGATGACATAGTGGGAGTCTGATTGGTCTCAGGGTTTGGTATTATGTTTCGGGTTGAGCAAAGCATGTGGATCATGCGGTTTTTGTTGAGTTTTGTTGCAGATGACCTAGTGAGGATTGGACTTAAAATGGAGTCTCAATTTTGATTTTAGCCACGCTTGCTTCTGGAGGTGGTCTTGCTGGGCATGTGGTTAAATTTATACAGGACTTGTTTTGTATCAAAAGATGAAGAGGATTCGGTCGAATAGTACTTCTCGTGACTTGAGAAAGCTTCTATGATTTCCTTGGATGGATAAATTCCAGCAATCCTTAGCTCCTCTTGCGAAAGGTGAATGCCTAGATGTGTCATTGGAAGCCATTTATGCCACTTTGACAGCTATCGACACCACCGTCGTGGCCATCACACTCTTTCAGTTATTGAGGCTTTTTGTGAGGTGTGACAATTGGATTTGGAATCGGCAGAAGGTTTTCCTTTGTCTGATGGGCACATGAAAGCACGCTTAGATCCTTTGAACCTTGATGAAAGACAGGTTCCAGTGGACCTGGATCCAGGTCCCTATGGTTTCACCAAGGAAGATCTTGATCGGGAGTTTTTCTTGGGTGTGTGGCGTATGTCGGGCTTTCTATCTGAAAATCATCCTGTTCAGATCTTGCGAGCCATCATAGATCGACTTGAACGGGCTTATTGTGGGACAGTGGGCTATGAATACATGCATATATCCGATCGGGACAAGTGTAATTGGCTGCGGGAGAAAATTGAAACCCAGGCACCTCGCAAGTATAGCGCTCAACGTCGAACATTGATATTAGATCGCCTCATCTGGGGTACTCTTTTCGAGAATTTTTTTTGGCTAATAAGTGGGCAGCTGCAAAAAGGTTTGGCCTCGAGGGGTAGTTGTAACAGCTCTGACGAGCAAACAGAAAAAAGGGGGGGCTCTGACAAGATGGACACTTTTCTGTTACATACGACGAGGGCGGCAGGCATTGAAGAGGAGATGGGGGACTGAAGCGGGAGATTGGCAAGTTCGCCGTGTGGAGTGTGAGCTCGGCCAAGCCTGGCAATGGCATCGACCTTCTGCGCGACTCTAACCTGGAGACCTACTGATAGTTGTTTTGGGAAGATGAAAAGCTCATGGTTCATGGTCTTGAGGCTGAAGATGGTTTCTGTAGTCAGGATCTTGAAGTGACAGCCAGGCCTGGTGGTTGGAGAGCATGCCGATTTATATTAGGTTATTGTTTCTCTTCATTTATTCCAATTTCAATAGGGTTACGGACTTGCTTGCTTCTGTTTATTTCACTTCCACAAAATGATTCATTATTATGACTTATGGACAAAGTTACTCTGTTCTTTGGAAAAAAGGGTGTAAAAGAGCATTTACTGGTCAGAGAATGAACTGATACAGTTTCTTGCAAAGCCATGCATATTATGCATTATGTCTGCCAGAGGGGGGGGGGATTTCAGACATAATATCAAGAAACCATTTTGATTCCTTCAATCACATGGGAATCGGGATACTGAATGTTTATATGATTTGCATCAAAGCTTAAGTGGGAAATCGACTAGAAAGGATGGTGTGTCCACATGCAACTATTAATGCTCATGTTGTGTTAGATGATGTGTGGCAACTTTTGTGCCGCATGATATTATTAAAGGTGAGTTTGCTAGTTACCAATATTCTTATGGGTCACATCTTGTTGGATCCATAGCATGCATTCTGCCATACTCTCACATTGAGCATTCAAGGAGTCAAGGTTTTTGACGAAGGAGTGGAGAGGTTCGCATACGAGGGAGTGACATGGCCATCTGAACATGGTTTAGGTATTGATCATTTGGCTCCTGAGATACACCAGAGATAAAGTTGAGACCTCCGATGGTTCTTGCGGCAACGTGATGTGATAGGAGATGCGGTATACCATATATTTATGTTGGATACACACGAGTCACTTCACGAGAAGATTGAGTTCTACAGGGAGCATTTTGTGCATATTTCAGAGTTGCAAATTACTGTTCAGCCAGGCATTTACCGCAAAACCTTTGAACGTGTGGATTGATCGTGTGCTCATTTGCTTTGAATGAGTTGGGCGACGATATTTGATGTTATCTCTCTCCTTCCCCCGTCAGCGCATGCATACGCTCAGAAGATTTCTTGTTTTATTGCTCTTCATATATACTATTGAATGCGAATCTCCTTCTTGCGGGGTAAGTCAATAGATCAGAAACTTATATGAGGCCTAAACTTCAGTTTTTTTCTCTCTGAGCCCTTTTGTACATATGCAACACAGTTGTTTTAGTGCCCTTTCTCTTCCAATATTAACGTATCAGCGTCTGTAAGAAAAATCAGCCACAATAAGTTTTGCGAGCCCATATTAGACATATCAGAGCATACTTATAGCGCACAAGAGGTTTATTAGAAGAACCAACAATGTCTTCAAGGAGCTACTCCAATCTTTTGGAGCTCACATCGGATTTTCCTGCGGCATTAGAAGCTTTATTCAATTTGGTGTGTTTGTCGGGAACATATGGTCTAGTGCATAGCCATAAGAAGAATCCGTTGCGACATAATTGTGGGCTTTAGGTGATCTAAGTAAACCGATTCCGAGGGGTTTGAACAAAATAAAGTATCGTAAAACCACTTTTTCCTTGGGCATAAGAGCGTAACATTTTGGTGCGTCTACCGGGAACATATGAGCTAGTGCATTGACATAGGAAGAACTCCTCGAGAGGTAATTGTGGGCTCTAGGTAATCCAATTGGACTGATTCCGAGGGATTTAAACCAAACTAAGCCTCGTATAATCACTTTTTCCGTGGGCTTTAGGACCATTTCAGGAGTTAAGTTAAATGCTCTCATACTAGTGCAAGAGATTGATGGTTATGGCCACCATCAAGTGCTAGAGAGATGACTCTCCTCAAGATATGCCTCTCTATATATAGCCCTCTCTAAAATCAAAACTTCAAAGGATGGGTATAAAAAATCATCATCTTTTAAAGGATGAGAAAGACAAAAATCAGCATAAAATCATTAAAAAAGGGAAAAGAAAATATTTTGGAGCTAGTTGAAGATGGACATGAAGTGGAAGATGAAGATCATGGAAAGTATTCACTTGTACCAAAACATAAGTCAATATGTACATGATTTACATGTTCAAAAGGTGAAGAATGGAATCCCTAAAGGCTAAGCTTACATTAGATAGGGTCATATATGATCATTTTTTTAAAATTCATTATGCTTACATGAATAAAGTTGTAGAGTATGATGGGTGATGGGGGAAGTATCTCAACCCCTAAGCAACGACGAAGCGTGAATGACCTCCACAAGTATTCTTCTTTGACCTCTGCACACCAAAAATGCTCTTACTTAGAGCTTATGCAGAGAACTCCAGTGAGCTTTTGTAGACCTGTAGTAGACACCAAGAGCTTTCCAAAAAAACAAATTTCACTTCAAATGGATGCTTACACAAGGAGAAACAATGTCTACAACATGAGCTAGTTGAATGCTCACAACTGCCAGTCAAGCAGATACCTCACTTCACTCCAGCAAGCTTTTCTTAGAGATTATACAGAGAATAAATCTCAAACTTGGGTCAACTTTAGAGGACTCTAATAGCTACCCAATGACACCAAAATCATAGCAAATGAGAATATAGAGAAGGAGAACCAGCCCTTACAACAGAGAGCAAAATATTTCCAACAGAGCCTACACACCAAGAGAGATATCAATCACACATCTTCACTAAAATGAATGTTGCTCCTAGATTACTCAGAGAATGATCCAGAGACTTTGTGAGCATAAAATAGACTCTAATAGCTATCCAATGAGACAAGAATTACATCAAATGGATACAATATGAGGGAGAACCAATGCTAACAACTCAGGGGTAGAGAGTTGCAACACTGCCTGCGCACACACATAGATATGCCTACTAAAAGAAAACAAACAAGCAAGCAAGGGGCTAGCTTAAGCAAGGGGCTTGCTTATCACAACTCCAGCACTTAGTGCTCACTTTACATGAGCTAAAACTCCAAGAATATGGGCCAAAAGAAGTCGAGATACATGCTCCTTTTATAGTGAGAAGTGTGCCCCTAAAATCTAGGAACTACCTTTCCAAATCAGCCTCCTAACTTGGAGGACTTAGTTGAGATGACTTGGGGAGTGGTTGAGTGACTTTTCTTGATGGAATCTCGTGGCTTTTGGCTTCCTTTGATTGCTCCACATGTCCATAAAAGATTCCCACGAATTTGTAGCTTGAAGCTTGACTTTTAACACTCCCCCTCAAGCTTCAATTCTTCGTTCTCATCCAAGCTCCTTCATGTTGATGCATTGCTTGAATTTTGAAATCTTCATCCCATCCAAAGCCTTTGTAAACATGTCCGCAACTTGGTCCTTGGTACCAATATGATGTACTGAAACTTCCTTGGATATCACCTTTTCCCTTATGAAGTGATAGTGCACTTCAATATGCTTGGTTCTAGCATGATAGACAGGATTCGATGCTAGATGAATGCTACTCATGTTAGTGTCAACCTGCAAATTAAGCTCCATAAATAACTTCTTAATCCACATTAGCTCACATGTGACTTGAGCCAAAGCTATATACTCAGCCTCCGTGGAAGATAATGCCACCATGGGTTGCTTCTTTGAAATCCATGAGATGATCTTGCTACCTAGCATGACTAGGTAACCACTTGTACTTCTTCTATCCTCCTTCGAACCGGCCCAATCGGCATCAGAATAAGCTTTGACCTGCATATCATCATCAAATGAATAGAAAAATCCTTCATTTATAGTGGCCTTGAGATATCGTAACATTCTTCTTGCAGCTTGCAAGTGTGTAGTCCTTGGACTATGCATAAATTGTGATAACACTCCAACTCCATATGCTATGTCGGGCCTAGTTATTGTGGCATAATTGAAAGATCCTACAATATATCGATACAAGGTTACATCCTCTAATGGCTCTCCATCAATGGAGCTTAGCTTTACATTAACTTCCATGGGATTTGAAATAGGCTTGCAATGTAGCATCCCAAACCTCTCAAGTAGGTCTAGAATATACTTCCTTTGTATGAGCATAATACCTTCTTCTTTGTATACCACTTCAATGCCAATAAAATACCTAAGATCTCCAAGATCAGAGATCCGGCTTTGCCTTGATCTCCTCAATGCCCTTTGTATCATTACATGTAATGATAAGATCATCTACATACACACACATGTAGACTACAAGTTCTCCTCTTTGTTTGATGAAGAGAGATGGATCCGCCTTGCATTGATTGTAACCACATTTGATCAAATAGTCCACCAATCTTTGGTTCCAAGCCCTTGGAGCTTGCTTTAGGCCATAAAGTGCCTTCTTCAACCTACAAACATGATGTGGAAACTCTTTATGAACAAAACCTAGTGGTTGCTCCATGTATACCTCTTCTTCCAAGTCTCCATTGAGAAAGGCATTCTTGATATCCAATTGGAAAAGCTTCCATCCTTTGCTAGCAGCCATTGCAATGAGTGTCCTAATGGTGCTCATCTTTGCCACGGGGCTGAATGTCTCTTCAAAGTCCACTCCATAGGTTTGTGCAAAACCCTTGGCCACCAATCTTGCTTTGAACCTAGAAATAGATCCATCTAAATTCCTCTTTACTTTATACACCCACTTATTACCTATTACCTTCATGTTATCCTTCTTGGGCACTAGAGTCCATGTTTGATTCTCCTCAAGTGCGTCGATCTCTTCTTGCATTGCCTCTTTCCATTCGGTGTACCTGTTTGCATCTTCATAGCAATCGGGCTCATGATCTTCTACTACTTTGTTCATATATGCATAATGAGTTGCCATGTATGAATCATAAGTAAACCTTTGAGTTGGATACTTAACTCTAGAAGACTTCCTTTCTTCACTTTTTTGAGGAATAAACCTCCTTTGCCTTGGGAACTTGATCTCTTTCTTTGACATGGCTTCTTTCTCCATCATGTGTCCTTCATCATCTTCAACTTCATTACCTTCTTCATCCAACTCTACCAATGTTGCTTTGCCTTTGTTGAGTGATTGTGCTTCATAGCTTGATGAAGATCTCCCCCTCCATGGTGAGTTCATGCTTGAACTATCTTCATTGATGGAACACCTTGGGCCGCTTAGCTCTAGGTCGATTTGTTCTTCATCATGTCCATGCTTTTCTTCTTCATAGTCCTGCATACAATCATACTTCTTCCAAGGGAGTAGCTCATCAAATGCTACATCCCTTGATATCCTCAAGTCCTTTGTGTTTGGGTTGAAGCACCTGTAACCTTTATGATCATTTGAATATCCTAGAAACACACACTTTTCTGTCTTTGGTTGTAGCTTGTGCCTCAATTCACTTGGCACATGTACATAACAAGTACATCCAAATATCTTTAAGTGGGAAAGATCAGGTTTCTTACCATAATAGGCTTGATATGGTGTCAAGCCATGGATCCCTGAGGTAGGAGCCCTATTCATAAGATACACGACGGTATTTGCTGCATCACTCCAAAACATGTTAGGTACATTCATCTCATTAAGCATTACTCTAGCGATCTCGGCAATGTATCTATTCTTTCTCTCTGCTACTCCATTTTGTTGGGGTGTGTACTTGCATGTTACTTGCCTCTTGATGCCTTGATCCATTAAAAAATCAGAAAACTCATTTGAGAAATATTCTCCCCCTCCATTGGACCTTAGCTTCTTGATATATGTACCTGTTTCCTTCTCTACCATTGCCTTGAATGCTTTGAAACATGTAAACACATCTGATTTGTTTTTGATGAAATAAACCCAAACCATCCTTGTGCAATCATCTATAAAAGTGACAAAGTACTTGTTACCTCCAATGGATTGCTCTTTGGTTGGCCCCCACACATCTGTATGTATCAACTCCAATGGATGTTGGGTTATGTAGCCACTCTTCTTGAATGGAAGTCTCGCTTGCTTCCCTAGTTGACAAGATTCACATAAATGCTTCATACGTTGTCCTTGGAAGTTGGGAAGACCTTCAACCAGCCTCTTGAATTGCATTTCCTTCATTCTTTGTATGTTGATGCGACCTATCCTCTTGTGCCACAAGTCCAACTCCGAAATCCTCTTGTTTCCATATGTGAAGTAGACATGTTGAGTGGAATGAGAATTTACCTCCAAAGTGAAGAGTCTCCCTTGCTTCTTTCCTCTTGCTATGACCTTGTAACCTTGCTTAGGGTTCTCCACAAAGCATCCACCTTTGTTGAACCTTACTTGATAGCCTCTTTCAACCATTTGCCCAACGGACACCAAGTTCTTTGTGATAGTAGGTACATGCAAGACATCCTTGAGACATCTTCCTTCCTCCTTGTCATCCAAAGCTACATCTCCAACATGGGAGATCTCATGGGCTGTATCATCACCTGTTTCTACATGTCCTTTACCTTTCGGAACATGTAGATTAGTAAACCAAGAAGCATTGCAACTCATATGGTTGCTACATCCACTATCAATATACCAAGTGTTATCTACTTTGCTTGAATTCCCATTCATGTGCATCACCAAGAGATTGTCATTTTCTGAACTTGTAGAAGCATAATTACCTTGGCCTTTGTATGAAGAACCTTGATTATAGCTCCTTTGGTTTCCTCCTTGGTAGCAATCTCTAGCATAGTGGCCAAACTTGCCACATATGTAACATCCTTCACCATCTTGATTCCTGTTTTGTTGATGTCCTCCTCCTCTTCCTCTTGTTCTTCCTCTCCCTCTTTGTGATGAGGTGCCTTGGTCATGTCCTTGATTGCTTGAGTGGCCTTGCCTTCCTCCAAACCTTCCTTTGCCCCTTCCTTGTCCTCGTCTTCCTTTGCCCCTTTGATTACCTGCATAGAAAACTTGTGCATCCTTGCTTTTAGTTGAACTTCCACCTATGTTCATTTCTTCGATGACCATGAGAGCAACCAATTGCTCAAAATCGGGAAGATTATCCCTTACATAAACTGAAGTGGTAAAGGGTTTCCACTTTTCATCATCTCTCAAACCATTGAGAGTATAAGCCACAAGATCGTCATCGTCTATGTGGCTTCCAATGGATCCCAATGCATCTGATAACTCCTTGACCTTAAGTATGTAGTCATTTATGCTACTCCCTGAGCTCTTCCTAAGGTTGTTGAGCTCATTCTTGAGTTGGATCTTCCTTGCTTTGGTGCTTGTTGAATAAAGCCTTTCAAGTGTCTCCCATACCTTCATGCTTGAATCCAAGTCTTGGATATGGCTGATCATGCTATTGCTAATGTGTTGGGAAAGAATAAAGATAACCCTCTTGTCTCTTTCATTCCATTCCCTAAAGGCCCTTCTCTGGTCATTGGTTGGATTCTCATCCAACCTAGGTCTTGGTTCACTTCCACTAATCAACCCCCAAAGGCCCTTGCCCATAAGATAGTTGGAGACCCTAAATCTCCATGGTTGATAGTTACCTTTGTCTAGCTTTTCAATTTGAGTGTTGAAGTCTCTCATATCTAGTCTTTGATACTTGACCTAGCCCTTGGCTAATGCTCCAATGTGTGTAAAATGAAAATGAGGCTCTGAGGTTACCTCAATCCAAAGCTTTCCTTAGATGGACACCTTGTGCTCTTGCAAATTTGAGTAGAATAGCTCCCCCTTGATGTGAGCTACCTCCAAGAAGCTTTTGTTGATGCAAATCTTCAACCACCAACTCCAAGAGGTCTTCTTTCTTGTATGTGATGCCTCCAAGATGCTCAAATGCTCTGATACCACTGATGGGGGAAGTATCTCAACCCCTAAGCAACGATGAAGCGTGAATGACCTCCACAGGTATCCTTCTTTGACCTCTGCACACCAAAAATGCTCTTACTCAGAGCTTATGCAGAGAACTCCACTGAGATTTTGTAGACTTGTAGTAGACACCAAGAGCTTTCCAACAAAACAAATTTCACTTCAAATGGATGCTTACACAAGGAGAAACAATGTCTGCAAAATGAGCTAGTTGAATGCTCACAACTGCCAGTCAAGCAGATACCTCACTTCACTCCAACAAGCTTTTCTCAGAGATTATACAGAGAATGAATCTCAAACTCGGGTCAACTTTAGAGGACTCTAATAGCTACCGAATGACACCAAAATCATAGCAAATGGATACATAGAGAAGGAGAACCAGCCCTTACAAGAGAGAGCAAAATATTTCCAACAGAGCCTACACACCAAGAGAGATATCAATCACACAACTTCACTAAAATGAATGTTGCTCCCAGATTACTCAGAGAATGATCCAGAGACTTTGTGAGCATAAAATAGACTCTAATAGCTATCCAATGAGACAAGAATTACATCAAATGGATACAATATGAGGGAGAACCAATGCTAACAACGCAGGGGTAGAGAGTTGCAACACTGCCTGCGCACACACATAGATATGCCTACTAAAAGAAAACAAACAAGCAAGCAAGGGGCTAGCTTAAGCAAGGGGCTTGCTTATCACAACTCCAGCACTTAGTGCTCACTTTACATGAGCTAAAACTCCAAGAATATGGGCCAAAAGAAGTCGAGATAAATGCTCCTTTTATAATGAGAAGTGTGCCCCTAAAATCTAGGAGCTACCTTTCCAAATCAGCCTCCTAACTTGGAGGACTTAGTTGAGATGACTTGGGGAGTGGTTGAGTGACTTTTCTTGATGGAATCTCGTGGCTTTTGGCTTCCTTTGATTGCTCCACATGTCCATAAAAGATTCCCCACGAATTTGTAGCTTGAAGCTTGACTTTTAACAATGGGCATTCATATTTTCATGAAGAAAACTTGTATATTGCATGGAAGGAAGATGTGAAAGAAGATATTGAAGATCTTGAAGAGAAAAGCACTTGGAGATTTTTTAGCACAAAGGAATTCTTCAAAGTGATAGAAAGCAAGTGGGTGTATGAGATAACAATGAAACAATATGAGACTATCTCAAGGTACAAATGAAGTTGTTGAATGGATCTCATAGATGCACGTACCCAGAGGATAATATAGGAACAAAATCTCACAAAAGCATAAATAGAATAGAAAGAGACAAGAGACATAACACCATGTTGGATATAATCTCCGCCCACATATCTGATGGATGAGTCTATCAAAGCATGTGTATTTATAGGATTTTTTCCCTTTACAAGGCTTGTCACAGCTTGTGTAGTAGCAATGTTTTCAAAATTCATGCATAGTACAAGGACTTTTCATTTGTTTGCAGCAGAAAGAATGCTTAAGTACTTAACATGTACTTTAAATGAAGAAATATTCTATTCATATGATTATTATATTTAGGTCATACTTTTATGAACTTTAGGCTAGATCCAAATAAGATAGAACAATCACTAGTGGTTATCTAGCGATCCTTGGAAGCATAAACATATCTTAGATTTCAAAGAAGCTTGCACAATAGCCTTATAATCTATAGAGGATAAGTGTTGATATATTTAGGTAGTGATGTGTGTGAACACACTAGGACCGCCGGGGCACTTTTTTCCCTCTTTAGGAGGTTTTTTTCCCCCGGCTTGTATATACGTCTATTGCCCTAATGGGCTACTTATCTTTGTACATTCTCTAGTAATACATTCAGTATTGTGTGTTTGTGCTCCAAGCTTCTTCTTCTTCCTTGTGCTGTTCGCGTGCTTCCGCAGAGGTCTAACTCCAACAACTGGCATCAGAGTAGGTCGTCGCTTCATCTAGGGTGCCGTCGACACTCCTCCGTTTGCAGTCTCAGAATCGCATGAATTTTGGTGAGCATACTCAGCGTGTTTTCGAGATCAAAACGGCTTCGCTTTGTGGTGCCGAAATCGCGATCTGAGCTCGTTTGGGCCTCCGAACGCACTATTGTAGCGCTTGTGCAGGCTATTTTGTGTTTTTGTGCCAAAGGTATATACCAGTTTCTGTTCGCCAATTTAAGCATCTCGAAGTCTGCTACAGGTCAAGCAGAACTCATCTCGGCAGTTATGTTCAACTTTTTGAGATACAGTCAATTTTCTGTATCAAGATATTTTATTCACCAGCCATGGCAAAAAGTAGTGATGTATTCCGTATGTTGGCTGTTGAGGATAAGTTGGATGGTACCAACTACCCATTATGGGCTTATATGATGCGACATTTTTTGGTTGCAAAAGGATTATGGAACATTGTGCAGGGTGTTGAAAGACGTCCTGTTACACCTGTAACGACAGGTACTACAAATACAGGTGTTGGAGCTGATGAAGATGGTGTCGAAGATGATATTCCGTAGATTCCTGTTCGTGCTGCTGTTTCTGTTGCACCTACTGTAGAGTAGATTCGTTGGGATGGCAGAGATGCCCAGGCACATGCATTGATAGCTTTGTCTGTCAAACATGCCATTATTCCTCATATTCGCTCTTACAGAATAGCTAGGGATGCTTTGGATACACTTACCACATTCTACCAAGCTAGGAATGAGGCTCGTGTTGCTTACCTCCGAAAACAGTTGGCGAGTGAGCACATGTATGAAGGTGATTCTATGGACAGTTTCTTAACGAAGATCAAAGATTTGAAGGAATAGTTGATTTCTTCTGATGAGGTTATACCAGATAGCTCACTTGTGTAGACCGTTATGAATGGTCTTCCTGATTCATATCACTCTTCGGTTGATGATGAAAAGAAATCCGAATGCCTTATCATTTGAGGAGTTAGTCTCTGTTTTGTTGCAGGAAGATCAGTCTAGGAAAAACAGGTCCATTATACGTGTTGCAGATCAAGCTTTCCTGGCTAGTCAGAAGGGCAAAGGAAAATGGAGCTCTTCTACTAGTAAGCAAAAATCTACAAATGCTGCACATTCGAAGAACCAGGATAAAGATGAGAAGAAATCAGAAAAGCAGAAATTGTTTTGCAAGTACTGTAAAGGGAATGATCATATCATAAAGAACTGTCCAAAACTAGCTGCAAAAGAGGCAAAGAAAAAGGAGGCTGGAATGGTTGTTGTAGAAGCCTCTACACCAAAAACAGAGTCTGCTAATCTTGTGCAGGAAGAAGAATGGGCGTTTACTACTGTTTGCAATTTTGACCCATCTTCTCATGAGCAGTGCATGTCTACAATGGACTCAGATGTTTGTTACTTTGACAGTGGGGCGACCAAACATATTACCTCGCAATTCAGTTTCTTCTCTTCACTCGAGCCTGCCCCCACAGGGAATACTGTCACATGCGCCAACAACTTCTCTTATCCTGTTATGGGAGTTGGTAAGATCATTCTGACTACTGCTGATGGTAGTTCTTTCCCCTTGTCAGATGCTTTATTTGTGCTAGGGATCAAGAAGAATCTGTTATCAGTTTCTGCATTAGCCAAGATTGGCTTGGTTATGAAATTTGTTGATGACAGGTGTACAATTCATGATCTATCAAATGGTGATGTGATTATTGCTTCTGGCATTTTATGTCGTGGGATGTATAAGCTCATAGACTATGAAAGATCTGTGAATGATTCGGCATGTGCAGTTAATGATTCTCAGGCTATGTCAGATGGAAAGCTTTGGCCTTCACGCTTTGGTCATCTAAATTTTGCTAGTTTGCTACGCCTGCAGAAATCTGATATGGTGTCTTCTTTGCCCAAGCTTGAGGCCCCTGGAAAACATGTATGTGAAGGCTGTATTTTGGGCAAAATGGAGCGTTCCTCCTTTCCAAAAGATGGTTTAGTTCGGGCTACGCAGAAATTGCAGCTTGTACATAGTGATGTCTGTGGTCCTATGCAGACACCCTCTTTTGGGAATTACCTTTACTTCGTGACTTTCATTGATGATTTTTCCAGGCATGCATGGGTATATCCACTTAAAGCAAAGTCCAAAGTGTTCATGTGCTTTAAACATTTTTTGGTTTTGGCTCAAAATCTCTCAGCATGTAAAATGGGCACCCTCCGTTCTGATCGAGGGGGGGAATATATGTCTTCTTATTTTAATGCATTTCTGGCTGAACGTGGGATAAAACACCAGTGTACAGTGCCGTATACACCTCAACAAAATGGAGTTGCTGAACGAAAGAATAGGTCACTCATGGAGATGGCGAGGTGCATGGTCAAGAGTCAGGCTTTACCACATAGTTTCTGGCTTGAGGCTGTCATGTGTGCAACATATGTACTGAACAGGTGTCCCACTAAAGCGCTGCAGTCTATCACTCCATATGAGGCTTGGCATAACCGCAAGCCATCTGTTGCTCATCTGCGTGTTTTTGGTTGTTTGGCATATGCATTAGTGCCTGAACAACATCGCAGAAAATTGGATGATAAGACAGTAAAATGTATTTTTGTTGGGTACAGTTCTGAAAGTAAAGGCTATCGTCTGTATCATCCATAGACTAAACACATTCAGGTTAGCCGTGATGTTGTCTTTGTGGAAGATGCTATTCAGCCATTGCTTTCATGTACTAAGGAGACATCTATTAGCTCCAAAGACATGTATGATACTTTGATGCCTCTTTTTACAGGTGGACAGTCTAGCGCTGGTCCTAATGAGGCAACTTCTCATCCTTTGCATGTTTCATATGATGATGCAGATCATTCTATTTCTGATGCAGATTTACATGATGCACTTATTGATGAGAGAGCTGATATTGAGCAGGCAAAGACTATGCCAAAATGGCTGGTGTAGACTTTGCGTGACAGCAAATTAGATGCACCTTTGTCATATCGTACTCATTCAGGCTCTCATAGTGCCTCCTTTGCATTAGATTGCTATGCTATGGCTGCATCTAGTCTCTGTGATGAGAATGAGCCTGTTTCTTTTGATGAAGCACAAAATTCAGAAAATTGGATGGCTGCTATGCAATCTGAATATGATGCTATAATGAAGAATGGTACATGGTCTTTATGTGACTTGCCTCCTGGCAAGAAGGCCATTGGCACTAAGTGGGTATACAAGCTGAAGCGTAAACCTGATGGTACAATTGACAGGTATAAGGCTAGGCTTGTTGCAAAGGGTTATGTGCAGGAAAGAGGCATTGATTTTGATGAGACCTTTGCACCTACATGACGTATGACTACTATTCGGAGCATTTGTGCACTTGCAGCCCATCATGCTTGGAATGTACATCAGTTGGACATTAAAACAACATTTCTAAATAGTGACTTGCATGAAGAAGTGTATGTTTTGAAGCCCCGTGGCTTTGTGCAGAAAGGGCATGAAAACTAGGTGTGCAAGTTAAAGAAGGCATTATATGGTTTAAAGCAAGCACCACGTGCTTGGTATGAGAAGATACATGCCTATCTGGTTGCACATGGTTTTGAGAACAGTCCAACTGAAAGCACCTTATATGTTAAGCGTGTTGGAACATCAAGCTTACACTATGCTTGAGGTGGATTTGATCTACATCAAAGGCTATTGCGTCGAAAGAATATCCGTTGGAGAGTTCTTTTTCATATGCTGATTTATTGTATTTTTTGAGAATATTTTGATGGCTCATTTACCGTTGTAAAAGCCTTGAGTTGTACACATGTAAAGGTACAAATATAGGGCCAAAATCCCACGAAATTTTGGTGGTTGAAGTTGCATTCAATCAAGCAATCAATCACCTAAAAGTAGATCAATCAAGATCTTCACTTTTCCTAGATTGTAGGGAAGTGAATTGATTCCCTCCAACAACCATTCCCACCTTCATTTGAATTCAAATTCAAGTTGTAAAAGTCGTGGAACACTCCTAGAGGCTATATAAGGAGTTGAAATCACTTGTACATTACATGGAAGCAATATACATACACTTGTGACCATCATTGTCTTGCTCCTTCAATTTCTGCATCATCTTCTTCGCCAATAGTAATCTTGCAGAGGCTGCTGCTCTCTCCTCAGAGCTCCAAATTGAGTGCAAGAGGACTCATTGGAAAGGTATCAGTGTCTAGTTTATTCCTGTAAATTGTCAAAGCATTTGGTTCAGCAGATTTGGAGAAATTTCAGTTTTTCTGCCTCGGGGTCAATCTCTGCGTATTCCTGAAAAATAGAAAGTACCACCGGTGAATGTCGCATTCATTCCTATAGCATATTTTGCTTATTCCTTATACTTTTGTGCATTCCATACACTCAACCCTATGTGTATCACTCCCATAAAAGGATTTTTTCTAATTGTAATCACGCTGGTCGCTATGGGCATTTGAAGTTCATTGTCTCTTCCATAGATAGTAAGTTTTTTGAGCTAGTCGACCTGCGAACCTATCTGTTTTGTATCGACTCATTCTCCTTGATGCTCCAAGGTACATAGTGTGTTTCTTTGCACTTATAGCATGCCTATAAGGTCTATTTGAGTCTCCAAAAGCTCAAGGGCTGGTCTTGTGCCGGTTGGCTTGACCAAACTTCATCGCTTCGAAACGCACTTTTCTACCTTCGACAAGCTTCTCCAAGTTCTTTCAAAGCGTGTTAATGATGTGCTTCTGATCATTGTTGTCTATGTTGATGACATGCTGCTCACTGGTCCTATTGAGAAGATTTCAAGGCTGATTTGCATGCCTCATTTGAGATGTCTCATTTGGGGCATTTGCATCACTATTTCGGCATTCAGTTTATGCAAGTTGATGGTGAAATGGCTGTGTCAAACGAAATATATTGACACATTATTGCAGCATTTTGGCCTTGAAGACTGTAAGCCTATTGCCACTCCTATGGAGACAGGTTTACGATTGAGTCTTCATGATGCTAGAGATGCATTTGATGCTATTCTCTATCAGCAGGCTGTTGGATGCTTGATTAACTTATGCATTACTCGGCCAGATATTCAGTTTGCTGTCTCACAGATGAGCAGGTTCATGCATTGCCCAGGAGTCATGCATTGGAAGGCGGTTAAGCGCATCTTTCGCTACTTGAGTGGTACTCGGATACTTGGGTTGTTTTATCCCAAGAGGGGGATCACTACCGCCAGATTTGCATGGTTTTTTTGACTCAGATTGGGCTGTTGCTATGACACTCGTGTTTCCACCAGTGGTTTTTGCTTCATGCTTGGTAGCTCATGTATATCTTGGTTGAGCAAGAAGTAGCCTACTGTGGCCACTTCCAGTTGTGAGGCTGAGTATAGGGCAGCTTTCACAGCGACTGTTGAGTGTGTGTGGCTCAAACGCCTTATGGCTGATTTGGGTGTTGGCCAGTCTTCTGCCACCACCATTTTCACTGATAGTCAGAGCGCATTGGCATTTGCGAGGAACCCTGTGTTCCATGCTCGCACTAAGCACATTGAGGTGCATTATCACTATGTCAGGGAGAGGTTCTCTGCTGGGGAGATCAGCTTGGCATATGTGCCCACGCAGGAGAACATTGGAGACCTTTTCACAAAGGCTCTGCCTAGGGAGAAGTTTGAAGCTTTCCGCAAAGCTTTGGGCTTACTTCCTTTTGTGGAGTGATTTCCACATAGCTTGGCACTTCCTTATACATGAGTGCCAGCTCCTTGTTCACCGCATCACTCCCAGGGGGGATTCGTTGATATATTTAGGTAGTGATGTGTGTGAACACACTAGGACCGTCGGGGCACTTTTTTCCCTCTTTAGGAGGTTTTTTTACCCCGGCTTGTATATACGCCTATTGCCCTAATGGGCTACTTATCTTTGTACATTGTCTAGTAATACATTCAGTATTGTGTGTTTGTGCTCCAAGCTTCTTCTTCTTCCCTGTGCTGTTCGCGTGCTTCCGCAGACGTCTAACTCCAACAATAAGTATACAGCCTCATCGTAGAGATTCACACCTCTCGATATCAAAGATCAATTTGCATTATTAGAGCCCATGTAAGCATGAAATTAAATCTAAACTACAGATTGGGCAATGATGTTGGAGTGGAGCATCACATTCTTTGATTTTGTTTTGAGCATGTTGGAGTTTGTGTCGCAAAAGCTTCGAGTGTTGCTCAATTGGTACCTCGGGTAGGAGTGATGTACCAAAATCCTTAGTATTCTGGGTAGGGTCCATGGCCTTATAGAGAACCAAAACCTAGGACTAACTAGATGATTTAGAGAGATGCCAAATGGTCAATGGAACGGGCTTCATGAATCACAACAAGTCATCAAGAAACCACCTCTGTAGATGCACCTTGGCTCTTAAACAACTCTTGACTGGATCTCATAGATGCACGTAAGCAGAGGATAGTACAAAAAAAAAAAACTCAAAAAATTATAAACAAAAATAGGAAGAGACAAGAGACTTGAAAGCCGATTGTGTACCATCTTACCCCACATACTCTGATGGATGAGTCTAGCAGAGCATGCCTACTTATAGGTATTTTTTGTTATATTGTGAATGGAAGATACATGAGGGTGGGGCTTTGAAAAGCACACATTTATGAAAATCTGCTTTATTTACTAAATCATCGCTTTTCAAGCAATCAACTATTTTTTACAAAAACGTTGCTTTCTAAAGTGATCTATTATTTTTACACAAAATAACTAAAATATTATCTTCTAAATATTCTTCTAAATATCTTCAGAAATATCTCAATGTGTCCACACATGTTCACACCCTCTTGCGTCTTCACCTACTAAATGAAAACCAAAATCACATTAAAACCCTCAAAACATTAAAATCCATATAACATTCCATTATTCCATAAAGTATAATAGATTTTTTGACACCAAAGTCTTTGCACAAACTCATGGAGTGAACTGTGAGGAAATTTTTAGCTAGAATAAGTATGATAGGAACCTAAAAATGTATGAAAATTATTCCAGTTGATTATCAATAAGGAATTCGACAAAGGAGACTTGGAGGAAGAACTATACATGGAGCAACCACAAGGTTTTGTACATAGTAAGTATATTAGAGGTGTGTGAAAGTTAAAAGAGCCTCTTTATGGCATAAAGGAATCATTAAAGGGATGACATGATAGATTGGAGTAACACATCAACTATAGATACAATGAAATTCATGAAAATCACTCTTTATACATCAAATAAAAAGTTAAACTAATTGCCTACATATATGCATATGTATATGATCTTATTAACTTATATAATTAAATAAAATGAATTGATCACATCAAATACAAGCCATTAAAGATGTTAAGAACATGTATCTTAGGGACTTGAGGTATTTTCTTTACATCTAAGATCTTTATAGATAGGAGGAAATCAAATTGATGTGGAGGAATCACCTTGTACATGTAGCTAAAACGTTTGGCATGGAAAATGCAAGAAAACCTTTAATCCATTGGAGATTAATGTGAAGTTGAATTAAATTAACGTTTATCCCCTTCATGGTGTCACATGTTATGCGTTTATGGTTGGATAACTGAATTATGAAACCTTTACAAGGCTTTTCAGAACTTATGTAGTAGCAATGTGTTCAAATTCATGCATAGTACAAGGACCATTGGTTTGTTTGCAGCAAAAAGAATGCTTAAGTACTTAACGTGGACTTTAAATGAAGAAATATTATCATATGATTATTATTTTTAGGTCAAGACATAATTTTATGACAATTAGGCTAGATCCAAATAAAATAGAGGAATTACTAGTGGTTATCTAGTGATGCTTGGAAGCATAAACATATCTTAGATTTCAAGGAAGCTTCCACACTAGCCTTATCATCTACAGAGGATAAGTATAGAGCCTTGTTGTAGAGACTCACGTTTCTAGATATCAAAGTTAAATTCCCATTATTAGAGCCCATTTAAGTGTGAAATCAAAACTAAACTACATATTCAACAATGATCATCAAGTGATCAATCTATATAAAAAAATTTCATAACATTTTAATCTTCATGAAGAAGTTTGATACACATCACCCTATTAGTAGCACTTGATTGAGACGAATGGGGAATGGAGATTTCTTTTTTGTCATATGTATCCACCCTTTGTTTCTGCTATGTGTAATTAATGATCTAGCCAACCAAGTCGCCCATCCAACTGGTATTTTCCATGTGAAAGAAGATATCTTAAGTGGAGTTTGGCCACTTCCAGCATTTTATGAAACATTTATGGTTGTCATGATTGATGTAGTTCTTGTTGTGGATGACGAGCATCTCACAATTGTCAAAGTGCTTGGGCTCCAGTCTGACACTGACCTCAATTTTCCTAACAAATGGTATGGAACTGATGCAACAGATTCAAAGACTTTTTGTCAGACCTATGATGGCTATTCTAAGATCGAGACCCATGGCACGATCGACCACCACTATCTCAAGGAGGATGCCAAGTATATTATGGTACTTTAGGTGGAGATTGCCTCCATGTGTGGCATTAAGCTTCTAGTTATGGAATTGATCATGGATCAGCTGAGCGCTACCTTGAACGAGGATCTTCATCAGACGGGCAGGACCTTAAACTAATTTGTGCTACTTGGAGCAAATGATTGCCACATATTGATGCCGGAAAGGTGCTAGACTTGTTTGTATTCCCTATATGATCTACCTTCAATTCCTAAATTATCATATCCATTACAATAAGTGATCTAGTTCACATAGGCATCTTCAACACCCACCATTGCGATGTGCTGTAGTTTGTCATTTATTCATATCACAACTTCAATCATATTCAATCGTATTCCGAAAGATTCTCTGTAGAGATGTTGCAATTTGTACTCATCTACCCAAACAGAGGCTGTAGGCCACATCGCTTAACATATACTCACTAAGTTAACTGTCATTATAGATTTCTATCACTATCTTATGTGAGCTTATGAAAAAGATACAAAACAGAGACAAAATACATATAGTATAAATAGCATACAACTTTGAAAATAGTTGAAGGAAGTGGGGATTGGCTTTCGTAGGATAAAATGTCCATAGATTATTAGACATCAAGGAGTGAACAGATGAATCCACGATAAGCACACCGTTAGAAGAAGAACAACTTTTTGGCAGTGAAATCATCAAATAATGAGGATAATCCTCAATGAGTATAAGCATGACACCAATCCTGACTTGGACCTACTTTGTCACCAAAAGAATGGATAGCACGCCTTGTGATGTGCAATTCGGTTCATGAATATTATATAAACCTAGATAGGGACTTCGAAACAAATGGTTTCTTTTTCATGAAGGAAACATTCTTTTTTGGGTGAAGGAGGTGATATTAGTTTTCTTTTGCACCAACAACACTTTAAACATTTACAAGAATAATTCAACAGCTTGAGTAAATCAACATATGGATAAATTGAACACTTAAATTTAAACAATTAGAAGAATAGTTCCAAAGCTTCAGGAAATCAAGATATGGCTTAATTGATCACTTAAATTTAGAAACTTGACAAAGCCAACTATCAAAGTTCAAAGTTAAGGATGTTAAATCCCTTCATGGTCAAGGGCATAATAGAATACCCTACAAAACTACATGAAGGAACACATCACTAGCTCTTGCAGTCCTTTGATTAATGGACTCACTATTTCTACCTTAAATTCCTAAATTATCATCTCCATTAGAAGAGGTGATTTAGTTCACATACACATCTCCATAGCCATTTATTCCTACAACTCCATAAGATTTTCTATAGAGATGTTGCAGTTTTTATTCATCTACCCAAAGAGAGGATCTAGGCTGCATCACACAAGATATAATCACTAAGTAAATTGGCGTTGCAATTTTATGTCACTATCTTTTTTGACCTTACAAAAAGTATACAAAACAGAGACATAATACATATAGTATAAATAAGATGGAACTCTAAAAATAGTCCAAGGAAGTGGTTTTCAAAGCATACAATCCCATAGAGGAGTAGACATCAAGGATTGAACATATGAATCCGAAGAAGCTAAAATCCATAGTAAGTACACTTTCAAAATAAGAACAACTTCTTGGTAGTGCAATCATCAAATAACGAGCATAATCCTCAATTACTATAAACATGACACCAAGCCAGACTTGGACCTACTATGTCACTAGAAGATTGGAGAGCATGACTTGTGATGTGCAATTTGGTTTATGAATATTATATAAACCGAGACAATGATTCAAAACAGGTGGTTACAAGTTAAAGATGAAACAAGATCAAACTATCTCAAGGTACAAATGAAGTTTTGTCAGCAATGTCTTCGCACAAACACATGGAGTGAATTGTGAGCAAAATTTTATCTAAAACTAGTATGAATAGAACCAAAAGAATTATTCAGCAATGAAGACTTGGAGTAAGAAGTATACATGGATCAACCACAAGGTTTTGTACAACCTAAAGCAAGCACTGAAGGGATGACATAATACGTGATCATATAACCATATGTAATTACATAAAAGGAATCAAACACATCAAATCCAAGCTACGAGAGGTGTTAAAACATAAATCTTAGGGAATTGAGGTATGTTCTTGGCATTTGTGTCTTTTATAGATGGGATGAAATTGTATTCATGCAGATAATTAGATTCTAGATGTAGCTAAAAAGTTTGGCATGTAAAACGCAAGGAAACCTCCAATCCAATGGAGGTTAATGTGCTCACTTAAATTGATGTTTATCCCCTTCATGGTGTCACACGATATGTGTTTATGATTGGATCACACAATTATGCAACCTTTTGAAGACTTGGTAGAGTTGATAAAGTAGCAATCTTTTCAAATTTCATGCATAGTTGAGGGAATATTCATTTGTTTTCAGCAAAAAGAATGCTTAAGTACTTACATTGTACTTTAAATGAATAATTATTTTATTCATAAGATTATTGTTTTCAGGTCAAGACATAGTTATGACGGTTAGGTTGGATTGAAATAAAATAGAAGATGCATTATTGTTTATCAACTGATACTTGGAAGCATAAAAATATCTTAGATTTGAAAGAAGCTTCCACACTATCCTTATCATCTATAGAGGATAAATATAGAGCCTTGTTATAAAGAGTCACACCTTTGGATATAGAAGATAAATTCACATTATTAGAGCCCATTTAAGGGTGAAATTTAAGTTGAAATACATATTCAGCAATGGTCATCAAGTGAAATTTAAGTTGAAATACATATTCAGCAATCAACATAATATTTTATACTTCATGATGGAATATTTTAATCTACATCACCGTGTAGTTGTCTCTATCCTTGCAACTAGCAATTGGTTGAAAAGAACGGGGGATTGAGGGTTGTTTTTTTGTCACATTTATCTACTCTATGCTTGTGCTATATTTAATTGGTGATGTGTGTGTATTGGTTCACATGCGAACATATGTGTTATTCTGTATATCTGAATTCAGTGCATGTGTGCATGTGTATGTACAAAGGAACCAAGGTGTGCAGTGGGACCAAACAAGGAAGAGCACAAAAGAAGCTATAAGATATGTGAAATACCAACAATTGAGCACTACAATTTCAAGTGACGAAAGTTTGAAAGACAAACTCAACTCATATATTGACAAGGATCCTTTAACAAATGCAGATTAAAAGCCAGAGCTTGAATTTGTTATTCACATTCATAACCAAAAAGAGTAAACGGGTAAATTTACTTTGTTGTTACTTGAAATTCACATATGGTGCTTGCACCCTATGTAAGGGACTTGAGATTATTGAGACAACTGAAACCTGATGTGAAAAGGCCCAAATTGTGTGTATGATTCTATAATGTGCTAGTAATTGCTTTGAGAATGTGTTGTGAGCATGGAAACAGGTTTTTGGAGATTATTTGAGTTTTTCCACCCTACACTCAATCATCAAGGAATCATCTAGAGGATTTCTAGTGATTTGATGTATTATTTTCGAATTACATTCATATATTTCCTTGTTTACAAATACACATAGAAATATGGCATCAAACTCAAAGAGAAACTTCAAGATATTAATCCAAAATAATTACATCTATTAAAACAATGTGTATATTTATTTCAACTTTAATTCAATGAAAGAGGCAAATTTTTGAATGTGAAAACCAATTGGTACTAATTTTGTGACTGATTTTGGTGATTTCAAAGAGATTATTGCTTATGAAGTTTCAAAAACTATAAGTTGTCGAGCTCAACATCAAGGGTGCATTGCTTAGAGCTATAGATAGAAGCATAAATAGGTTTCAAAATTGATAAGATGTTTTTGAAGAAATAAATTTGGCCATGTGTTTTGAAATGATGTTGAATATGGAGATGCATGTAGAAATTAGTTTGTAATTGAAGTTAGATGCAAGATTTGTAAAAGTAATGATCATATTTTTTGCACTTGAATATAGGAAGAGGAGGAATGACATGATCTAATCCAAGGCCATGTACTAGACTTAGATGAAAATGGAGGTTAAAGAAATGTAGAGGTGAGCAATTTCATCATGAAATGAATAGGAAATCAACTAGAAATAAGGAAAAATGCATTGAAGACAAAAATTGTGAACCATTGAAACTGTACAAGCAAAAGGTTGAATAACTTTTGGAAGAGAGTTTGAAAGTGCATAGGGAATAACATGAGAAGGAAAATCAAGTGAAACTTAAGAACAGTGGAATGTTCTAGGTGTCATTTAATCCAAGGCTCTTAGATACAGATAAATTATTTGATCAAGAGATGATAAAAACTCTCAAAACTAAATGAAATTATGGAAATAATAAGCAAGAAAATATTGAAACTGATCTTGTGAATTGTGAGCAAGGAGTTAGTTCAGACAGTGACTAGAGAATTAAAGAGAATGAAAATATTTCAGGATACTATGAGAAGAAATGAGAGAAAAATGAAAATTTTAGCCAAATTGTCTAAGCCCATGAAATCATTAAAAAGAAAAAATAAGGATTAGGAATTTTCTAGGCCCTCCAGAGCCACTTTATTTGTCACATTAATGGAGATGGTTTAACCATAATCATTCTTTGACTTTGTCCTTAAGTGAGTGTGATAAAGAAATAAAATGTGAATTTTAGATCAACAAATTGAATAAGTACGGTTCTATCTCTTTGGATCCTTCTCTGTTTCATTTAATTTATTCTACTAAAAAAGTGACTTAAGCTCAACTTTTAAGGTTCTATGGTAGAATTGGTGAGAAAAGGAACTTTTTCTTTGAAAAGTTTATTTCCATTTCTGTGTAGGTTATTTAATTCTAAAACCTTCTAAGTCCTCCCTTTTCAAAAGGTTAAAATAAAAAATCCTAGGAACTCCCAAATGTTTGAGAAGTGAGATATTTCTCTCCTTTCTCTCTCTCTCTATCTATCTCTCCCCCCTCTCTCTCTCTCTCTCTCTCTCCTTCTATTTCCCTCCTCCCTCCCTATCTCTCTTCCTCTCTCTCTCTCTCTCTCTCTCTCTCCCTCTCTCTCTCTGTCCCTCTCCCTCTCTCTCCTCGTCCATCTCTCTCTCTCACTACAAGGAATATGGGCGCATAGGGACGGTTAAGGCGACACAATTTTGTTGCTATAAAATTGCAAAAAGCATCACAAGAAGCATCGAGCGTGGACCGTCAAATAAAGGATGAGCAAAATTATGTTTTTTTTGACGTGTGGAACGTCGAGATGTGCAATGCTCAGAGTGAGGATCGCTTAAGCGATAGTTTAAAAAAGCATCGCATAAGCGATGCTTTTTGTGTCGGATAAGTGATGGTAAGTAACGTCGCTTATGCGATGCCAATTACAATGCTTTTTACATGCCTTACCATCCGTTACACGATGGCTTGTTGACGAAAAAAAATTAAAATGGTGGAGGCTCTTCAATCGGCATGTTCACGCATTTGATCGAAGAGCTCTCCAACGTTCGCAATTGCGCTGCGCTTACGAGCTGAGACATGTATATGCAGAATTGTTGTTTTGCCTAATCTCTATCTTATGGTCTCTCTTTGTCTCTATTTCTCTCTTTCTACCTCTTTCTCTCTTTGAATTCTCTCTCTCTCTCTCTCTCTCTCTTTATTGCAGGTTATTCAAGAAGCTAACCAAGCAAAAAATATGGCTAACTATTGTAAGTACAGTTTCCATTCTTTGAATATCATTTGAATTGTGTTATTTTCATTAGTTAGCATACTCACACTTATTGATATGCACATATACATTTATACATGATGAAGATGCATGTTCACACATATACACATGCACACTGACACACATATACACACATACATGCGCACATACACTTACACATACACACACATACACATGCATATGCACGAACATTTTTACAACCCCATAAAAAGACTTGCATGCATGCATTATTGCATATATATATATATATATATATATATATATATATATATATATATATATATATATATATATATATATATATATATATATATATATATATATATATATATATATATATATATATATATATATATATATATATACACACATTAACATATACTTAAATACATGTATATGCACATCCACATGCATGCACATTCACATAGATGCACATGGATGCTAATGGAAATGCATCCACACACACATGCATGTTTCATACATATACACATGCATATACATTCACTTGCATATGTTTATAAACATACACATACATATGCACATATGTATATATACACACACATACACATATATATGCACATACGTACAGACATATACACATACACGCACATGCACATACATACATATACACATATACACATATACATGCACATACACACATATACACATACACTTACACATATACATGCACATACATATACACACACATACACATGCACATGCACATACACATATACACACATATACACTTACACATGCACATGCACATACATACATATACACACACACATGCACATCCACATGCACATACACATACATACACATATACACTTACAGATGCACATGCACATACATGCATATACACATATACATATGTACATACATTCATATACACACACATATTACACACATATGCACGCACATACGTACACACACATATTACACACATATACATGCACATACATACACACATATGAATGAATTATATAATCAAAGTACTAAAACACATGCTTAATATAAAAAATAATAAAAATCGATAAAACAAAACTTTGCATTACTTAATACCATACAAACAATTCAAAACATAACGGAAATGAAGTATATATATATATATATATATATATATATATATATATATATATATATATATATATATATATATATATATAGATATATCAATGTAAATACATATCCAATGTCATAATCAAGAATCCTAATCATCATCATCATGACAATCATTATCATCATCAATATCATGATCATCCTCATCCTCATCATCATGATCACCCTGTGATGATCGAGATCGCCCCTCCTGTGTCTGTCTCTCCACCTCATCCATATCTGCCTCTCCATAATACTCTTGTATTACATATAACAAACATAAAGACGTAAAACAATTAAAACATCCATAAAAATAAAATAATTATATAAAGTTCAATAATACTCACAAAGGCATCCGAATGATCTCGAATATACTCGCTGAAATGTGGATATCCAAAATGTGTAGCATACACAATCTCATGTTTCGCTGGATATTGTTCATAATCCTTTCGCTGCATTGAAACAAGTAAAAAAGATTAGTTTCTTGCATTTTAACTAAAATAAAAAATATACTCACAATAACACATATACTTACAAATGTAGCTACAAAACCATGATGACCCATTTGGCCTAGGTGCGATGTGTGGCCCGACTCAACTCTCTTCTTTGCAATAGCTTGTTTATTTAAACAAAAAAGAAATACATAAATTAAATGTAAAAACTTACTAAAATATATAAAAATTATAAATAGAAACTATTAATTTGTATACCTTCTGCTCAGGAAATGACTCCTGAAGACGTAGATGTCTACGGAAAAACTGCCATCTATCAGGTGGTATGCTAGGTCGCCCCTTATTTTTTTCCACCATACAATATCTCCTCTTAATTAATCTCAAATAGAAAAAATGAACTAGAATACATACACATATATACACACACATACACATACACATATACATGCAAACATATACACATAATATATGCATACATATACACATATACATACATATAACATAAACACACATATACATATCCACATATATACGTACACACATACACATGCATGCATATAAACTCATTCATACAAAATACATGCATTTATCCCACAATAATGTGTATTTGTGTATATGTGAATATGTGTGTAGGTGTAAATGTGTATATGTGAATATGTGTGTATGTGTAAATATGTATATGTGAATGTTTATGTATGTAAATAATACATTATTAATATCAAATACCATTATTCGTAGATTCCGATCAATCAGATGGAACTCCTCCACCTTCTTCTAATCGTGCAAGGACTATATACTGTAAGTATATCAAACTTTTAATTTTAAATATATTTGATAGATACATAACTTATATATTTTTTTGTTTCTTGTTATAATCAGATTCTGATCAATCAGAGGGCACTTCACCACCTCCTACCTGTTGTCAGGATCTTGCCCACGCTCAAACAGAAGTTACGAACGCAGAAAAAACACACACAAGAATAAACGCAACAAGAGACGAGAAAGTACGCAAATTGGGTGCAATCTCCCCCCATGCACTCTGTTCCGACAGTCCACAGAGTGCATGTATTTATAGGACTTTTGATTACGTCGAAAATAGTGGTTACGTGAGGGCGGCTTCAAAAAGTAGGTGTGAAACTAAAAGTTAGTAACTTTTACAGAAAGCCATTACTTTGAATAACAGAAACTGCGGTCTACAATGACCCTTATTCTAACCATTACTTTTCTAACAATAGAACCTTCTATGCAGGTTTATTTACACGCTAAATAATAATTATTTGGATTATTGATGTCCGCCCTTTCACGCCTTGCACGCTCCTCACGAACCTTTAGCTGCTATAACAGAAACATCAAAAACATATTAATACATTAATAATATAACACTTTAACAATACATTGTTCAATAATATACAACATGCCTCTCAGTTGACAAGCAACTGACCTCAGTTGATAAAATAAGTTAACACTCTAATAATAACAATGCATTGTTCAACATATTTCATGTTACTGTTACAATCCAACAATAACAATGCATTGTTCAACAATATTCCATAAGTTATAACATGCCCCTTAGTTGAACAAGCAACTGACCTCAGTTGATATAATAATAAACATGGATGGCCAGTCACATGTTTCATCACTGAATAAAGAAAATAGGCATGTGCCATGTAAAAATACATGCATGGAAATGTTCATGGACCTGTTACATTGATGTGTTTGTGTATGATATGCAAAAATTAAATGGTCATAATGAGGTGTTAATTGTGTTTTATGTATCCATTGACATTCTTCAATAGAGTGATTTTTGTACTTAACCAAATATCGATGATATTGAGTACCTGTGCATGTAGTAGTGACATCATGATCAATGATTTTCTCGGGAACTAAGATTTCAGATTGTTCTTCAATCAAAGGAGGGTCATCAAGAAGTGGAGCAAGTGGTAAAATTTCTTTAAAGGGTTTAAGTAAAATAATATGAAAAGAATTATGTATAGTCCAATGGGATGGAATATCTAATCAAAATGAATTATCATTAATTTTTTCTATAATGTGAAACGGTCCATAATAGCGTGGTGCAAGTTTAATTTTAGGATGCTGCAAAATATTTTTGAGACGTCTTTTAATTATTCGCAACCATACAAAATCATTTTCCTTGAATTCTTTGGCTAATCGTTTAGTATTGATAATACGTGTATATCGCTCTTGACTTTTCCTAATGTGCTCGTGAACATCATGAAGTATAGAAACGTGATCTTCAGCAATAGAATCAGCCATCGGAATGTCGGTTTGGGTGAGGGACATGGGAGTGGGAAGCTTTTCACCAAAAACTATTTCAAAAGGTGCATGACCAGTGGTGTGTGAAGTGTTATTGTAAGCAAATTGAAGCAATGGCAACTTGTCATCCCAGTTATTAGGATTATCTAATGAATAACAACGCAATAAATCAAGAATAGTACTATTTGTAGCCTCACTCTGTCCATTACTTTCAGGATGAAATGCAGAGCTAAAATCTATTTTAGAACCAAAATGTTGAAATAAGGCAACCCAAAAATGATTACAAAACCTAACATCACGATCAGATAACATTACTTTAGGAAATCCATGATGTGGAAAAATGCATTTAATGAATAATTTTGCAGCTTGAGGTGCATTCAAGTTTTCCTACATGGAATGAAATATGCATATTTACTAAACCTATCAACTATTGTCCAAATCATATCATTATGTGATGAAGTGATAGGAAAACCTGTGATAAAATCCATAGAGATTTGTTCCCATGGTTCATTTGGAATAGGAAGTGGCATTAATAATCCAAATGGTTTACCATGATGACATTTGACACGCTGACATACAATGCATTGAGAAACATAATGTGCAATGTCTTTTTCCATGTGTGGCCAAAACAAGAAATCTTTGCAAGCAGAAATAGTGCTTTGTATGCCTCTATGACCCATGTAAGATGGTTCATGCATTTCTTTAATGACAAAATCTTTAAAAGCTTGGGTTATGCAAAATCTATGTTGAAAATAAAGAAAACCATGATGAAATATATAATGTTCAAAAGAGGCACCATTATTGGAGTCATGCCATGCACGTGAAAAATACAAATCAAATGCATAAGTGGAAACCATGTCTTGAAAAGAATGAATTTGAATGGCAGACATATTATTCAAAACAACGGAATTCGAAGGAAAACGGCTAAGAGCATCAGCTACGACATTAGCTTTACCTGGCTGATATTGTATCATGGGTTGGAAATTTTGAATGAATGATGCCCATTTAAGATGCCTATCAGAGATTAAGGGCTGACTTAATAAATGCTTAATAGCCTGTTGATCGGTTTTGATTAATACTTCAGAGCCCATAAGATAGTGTTTCCAAATTTGCAAAGCATGCACAACTGCTAACAGTTCTTTATCATACGTACTATAATTCTGTTCTGAGGGCTTAAGCTTTCTACTCTCAAATGCAATGGGATGGTCATTTTGCATTAAAACAGCACCTATTCCTGAACCGCTAGCATCAGTAACAACATGAAAGGGTTGTGAAAAATCAGGTAATTGTAAAACAAGTGCATGTGAAAGTGCATGTTTAAGTTTGTCAAAGGACTGTTGTTGGGTAAATCCCCATGCAAATTTTATTTTCTTTTTCAACAACAAAGTAAGAGGCAATGCTAAATAAGAAAAATTTCGAACAAACTTCCTATAGAAACTAGCCAACCCAAGAAAAGAACGAACATCATTGACTGATTGTGGTGTAGGCCATTCTATGATAACTCTAATTTTTTTCGGATCCACATACACACCACTTGAAATAATATGTCCTAAATATTCTAGCTTACACTGAAAGAAATAACTTTTTTCAGGATTAGCATAAAGTGTGTTCTACGTAACAAATGAAAAACTGTTTCAAGATGCTTTTCACGTTCACTATCATTCTTACTGTAAACAAGTATGTCATCAAAGAATACAAGAACAAAAGCTTGGTAATCAAGAAAAATATTGTTCATCATTCGCGCAAATGTAGCAGGGGCATTAGTAAGTCCAAAGGGCATTACCATAAATTCATAATGGCCATTTTGAGTTCTAAATGCAGTCTTAAAAATATCACTTTGTGTCATACGAATCTGATGGTAACCCGATTTAAGATCAATTTTACTAAAGACACGAGCTCCTCGTAACTTATCTAAGAGATCATCTATTCGAGGAATAGGGTATCTATTCTTGATCGTGATCTTGTTAAGGGCTCTATAATCAATGCACATTCGATAAGTTTTATTCTTCTTCTCTACTAAGAGAACTGGTGCTCCAAATGGGGAAGAACTAGGCCTTATAAGTCCTTTTTGTAGTAGGTCTTTTACTTGATTTTCTATTTCCTTTTGATGTAGTGGGCCATGTCTATAAGGTGCTTTATGAGGAGGAGAACTACCAGGGACTAAGTCTATGCTATGGTCAAAGGATCCTCGAGATGGTGGTAGTTCAGAGGGATATTCAGACATAAAACAATCCTTATAAGTACTCATGAAAGGTTTATATGCATCTGGAAGTGTATGAGTATAATCATTGATGACATTGACAAAAACAATGCATGAGTTAAATCCTTTCCTAAATGCACGCTTTACTTGAGTGTGACTAATCAATGGAAATGGCTGGAAATCATGCCGTGCAGACAAAGTAATGATTTGACCTTTGAAAACAAACTTAAAGGTATGAGTATGGTAGTCAATACGTGGGTTATAATGGTGATGAAAAGGCATACCTAGTATAACATCATAAGATTGCAAAGGTGCAATTAAGAATGTTCGTGAATCAACATAAGGGCCTATGCTAATCGTAACATCTTGCACTTCTCGTGTTACATTATAACGACTACCTTGAAATGCAGCTTTCACTTTATACAAAGAAGGAAACGTTTGTAATTTAAGTTCTTGTACTAATAAATGTGAAATGAAGTCATGTGAACTACCATCGTCATGTAGAATTTTAACTAGTTTGTTATTTATTGTACCCTGCATGCAAAGAAGAGAGTGTAGAGAGATATCGTTACCCAAGGTACTTAAGTCCTTCTCCAGTGATTCCTCTGTCCAAACAGGAGGAATTTCTTCATTATAGACCTCCATGTTATGCAATCGAGCTGTAGCCTGTTTCATATGAAGAGGTTGCAATCTGCACCTTATTTTTGTATGTCCAGGTTTACCACAATTCCAGCAAGTGATTCGTGGTCGCTTCTGTTGGGCATTCATTGCTGAAGTTTGAAGGGTAGGTGGTTTGGTTGGTTGGAGAGATGAAGCAACGGGTGAAGTTGAGTAATTGGATTGTGGAGGACGAGGAAAACTAGGGTAAGATGGGGCATTAAAATTACGCTTCATAGGAAATGAAGGTTTAACAGGAAATGGTCGTGGACGTGGTTGTTGTAGACGGAGTGACTTGGTTATGGACTGGAATTCTTTTTCTGCATCATAAGCAAAAGATATAGCCTCGTTGAGGGTTGTAGGTCGTAGGGTGTGAAGCTTAGCTTGGATACCCACCTCCAAACCATCTTCGTATTTCTGTTGCAAGATATCCTCTGATACATCTTCAAGCATTCATACAAGTAGTAAATTTTGCTAGAACCGCTCTGTGTAGGTAGTAACCGTATCACCCTCCTTCCATGTAAGGGTCGTCCATGCACGTCGAACATGCAAATGGTATTGAGGAGGAAGAAATGAATCCTTCACGTTTTCTTGAAAAGCCTTCCAAGTTGTTGGACGCTCCGTACTGTGTCGTAGGACATTCCACCAGAGTTGAGCTTTACCTACTAAATAGTTAGTGGAAAATTTAACTTTTTCACTTTCAGCATACATTTCATCGGTATAAAAATCATCAAACTACGATAACCAAGAAAGTACTAAAGGCCCATCCTTTCGGCCATCAAATCGTAGAAACTGGTAGTTTCTATTACCAATCTTTGAATGAGTAACATCAGATTGGGCAGACACAATAGCTTTTACTACTCTCGTAAGGTTGTCTTCCTCAGCTTGCATCTTTTGGAGGATTTCATCACGTTGTCGGATCTCGTTCTGAGCTCCTTGAAGCTCATGCCGCAAGAGCTCTAGTTGTTGTTCAAGTGTTGCCGCAGGTAGAGGTGAATTACTGTAATCCTCCATGGTGCTCTTGGACCCTTGCTCTCAACCTTGGTGTATTGAACCTTCTTGTTTGCAACCTTGGTGTCTCGATTCCGTGTTCTCAACCTTGCTTGGTATCTTGAACACTCAATCAAGTGCCACCCAAGGATTTTGAAGGAATTTACACTTCCAAGCTAGCTCATTGGAAAGTTCGTTCCGAGAGCTTTCCAACGGTATATTACACGTCTCAATCCGACCTACGGATTGAGAGATACACTTGATTCTTTCTTGGGTCCAATCTTGAAATCGACGCGCGCGCCTTCCACAAGTAATAAAGAGAGAGAACTTGAGTACAACTCCAAGAGATGGTGGAGTGGTCAAGTTACTTCCCTTGAAAGTAGGAAGTTGTGGGTTCAAATCCTCCTACCTTAGGGACTCTAAACCTCTCTATTGCCACTCAAAAAATTAAAATTGCCTCGCGCGTAGCCAACGGTCGCCAAGGGAGCCTTGGGTGCCAATGTTGCCAATGTATTGCCTAAGTTATTGCCTAAGTTCTTTGCCTTAGTCGACGCCTTGGAGTAAACGTAGGTGAAAACATAGGTGAAAACGTAGATTCTGGTTCTGGATCAGGAACAGAAACAGAAATAGAAACCGAAACCGAAGACGGAGATGGAGATGGAGATGGAGATGGAGATGGAATCGGAATTCAGAATCGCGAATAGAGAACAGAACCCTCTGTATTGACGCGTGCAGAGCTCTGATACCACTGTTGTCAGGATCTTGCTCACGCTCAAACAGAAGTTACGAACGCAGAAAAAACACACACAAGAATAAACGCAACAAGAGACGAGAAAGTACGCAGATTGGGTGCAATCTCCCCCATGCACTCTGTTCCGACAGTCCACAGAGTGCATGTATTTCTAGGACTTTT